>JAJPUD010014154.1:0-28243 GCA_023553655.1 Myrmecobius fasciatus
TGTTGAAAATTCACTCATATGTTTTGTAAATAAAAAGCTTTATATATATATATATATATAAAAGGAAAATAAAATAAAATAAAATGATCAGTAGTATCTATTTTAAATCACATATGTTATGGGGATAAACTAGAACTATACACAATAAGATCGGGGTGAAACAAAATTTCCCACTATCACCATTATTATTCAGTATTGTATTAGAAATGTTACGTTTTGCAATAAGAGAAGAAAAAGGAATTAAAGAATTAGAGTAGGTAATGAAGAAACCAAATTAACACTCTTTGTAGATGATAAGATGGTATATTTAGAGAATTTTGGAGAATCAACTAAAAAATTACTGGATACAATTTATAATTTTAGAAAAGTTATAGTACACAAAGTAAATCCATACAAATCATTAGCATTTTTATGTTACCAACAAAGCTTAACAGCAATGCATACAAAGAGAATTTCCATTTAAAATCACTGTGGATAATAGAAAATATTTGTGAGAATACTTGCCAAGGAAAAGTCAGGAATTATATGAACACAATTACAAAACATTTTCCACTCAAATAAGTCAGATCTAGTTAATTGGAAAAATATCAAGTGTTCATGAGTGGGTTGACCTAAGATAATAAAACTGACAATACTATTTAAATTAATCTACTTATTTAGTGACAAACCAATCAAACTCTCAATAAATTATTTTACAGATTTGGAAAAAAAACAAAATTCATGTGGAATAACAAAAGGTCAAGAATTTCAAGGGAACTAATGAAAAAAAACCTGCAAATGATAGTGGCATAGTTGTGCCAGACCTAAAACTAAATTATAAAACAACAGTCATCAAAATCATTTGGCTAAGAAATAGAGGGATAGATCCATGGAAAGAGTTAGGTTCACAAAACACTATAGTCAAGGATTATAGTAATCTAGTGTTTGATAAGCCCAAGGACCTCACCTTCTGTGATAAGAACTCAATGTTTCACAAAAATTACTGGGAAAATTGGAAAACAGTATTGCAGAAATTAAGCATTGATCCACACCTAAATCCCCATATAACATGATATTAAAATGGGTTAATTATTTAGACATAAATAGTAGTACTATAAGCAAATTAGAAAAACCAACGATACTCTGCCTCTTGGATGTCTGGAGAAGAAAAATTTGTGGCCAAATAAGAACTAGAGAGCATTTTGGAATGCAAAGTGGATAATTTTTATTATATTAACTTAAACATTTTTGTATAAACAAAACTACTGCAGATAAGATTAGATGGTAAGCAATAAAATGTGAAAAAAAATTATATCCTAGGGTACTGAAAAAGAACTCATTTGTAAAATAACTAGAGAACTGAATCAAATTTATAAGAATTTATAAGAATTCTATAACTGATAAATGATTAAAGATATGAACAGACAAGTTTCAGATGAATAAATTAAAAAGCATTTATAATCATAAAAATTCTCTAAATCATTATTGATCAGAGAAATGCAAATTAGGAAAACTTAGAGGTACCATTACACATCTCTTAGCTTGGCTAAGATGACAGGAAAAGATTATGATGAATGTTAGAGGAGATGACTGGGACACTAATGCATTTTTGTTGCTATTGCCTATTAATCCAAGCATTCTGGAGAGAAATATGAATATAGGGCCTATTAATAGGGGTGGCTAGGTGGCACAGTGAATATAGCACCAGTCTTGACCTGAGGAGGATTTTTTGTTTTGTTTTGTTTTGTTTTATTATTAATACTTTTTATTTGCAAAACATGTATGGGTAATTCCTAAACATTAACCCTTACAAAGCTTTCTGTTACAAATTTTCCCCCCTAATCCCCACCCTCCTCTAGATAGCAGGATATCCACTATATGATAATTATGTTAGAATACTTTAATCGAATATATGTATAGTTATTGCCACACATCATTTTTTTTTGTTCAGGAGAAATCGTATCTATAAGAAAGAATAATCCAACAAAGGAAATACAATGCAAGCAAACATCAATAGAGAACATGAAAATGTTATGTTGTGGTCCACATTTCACATCCCTCTCTCTGGGTGTATATGGCTGTCTTCACTGAACAACTGGAATTGGTTTGAAGCATTTCATTGTTGAAGAGAGTCATGTCCCTTAGAACTGATCCTGAGGAGGACTTGAGTACACTTCCTAGCTGTGTCAACCCTGGGCAAATTACTTCTTAACCCCAATAGCCTCAGCTAAAAAAAAAAAAAAAAAAAAAAAAAGCTACTAAACTGTGCATACCCTCTGATCCAGTACTGTATTTACTAGGCTTGTATCCCAAAGAGACCATAAAAAAGGGATAAGGATCTATATGCACAAAAATAGTTAAGGCATCCCTTTTTGTATTGGCAAGAAACTAGAAATTGATTGGATGCCCATCATTTGGAGAATGGCTGAATAGCTAGTAAATAAACATTATGGAATATGATTGTTGTATAAGAAAAGATAAACAGTATGATTTCAGAGAGGCCTGGAGAGACTTACATGAACTGAAAGTAAGGGAAGTGAGTAGAACCAGGAGAATACTTTACACATCAACAGCAAGATTATATGATGCTCAATTCTGACAGATATGGCTCCTTTCAACAGTAAGGTGATTCAGGCAAGTTCAAATGGTCTTGTAATGAAGAGAGCCATCTGCTCCCAGAGAGAGGACTGTGTGGACTGAGTGTGGATCACAACATAATATTTTCACTTTTTAAATTGTGGTTTGCTTGCATTTTGTTTTCTTTCTTGTTTTTTTTTTCCTTTTTGATCAAATTTTTCTTGTGCAGCATGACAATTGGGGAAATAAGTATAGAAGAATTGCACATGTTTATATGTGCACATGATGTACTGGATTACTTGCCATCTAGGGGAAGGGATGGAAAGAAGGGAAGGAAAACATTTGGAACACAAGATTTTGCATAGATGAATGTTGAAAATTATCTGTGCATATGTTTTTTTTAATTTTTTAATTTTTTTTTTACTTTTTTATAAAGCTTTTTATTTACAAAACATATGAGTGATTTTTCTACATTGACATTTGCAGAAACTTTTTTTTCCCAAGCTTTTCCCCTCCTTCTCCCCACCCCCCACCCCTAGATGACAGGTAATCTAATACATGCTTAATAAGATAAATTATATGACAAATACAATACATGTATACATATCTATACAGTTATCTTACTGCACAAGAAACATCAGATCTAGAAAGAGAAGAAAAAAACAACCTAAGAAGGAAAACAAAATGCATGGAAATATTCATAGAAAGCGTTAAAATGCTGTGTTGTGGTTTACATCCAGTTCCCACAGGCCTCTCTCTGGATGTATATAACTATCTTCATCGCTGAACAATAGGAACTGGTTTGAATCACATCATTGTTGAAGAGAACCATGTCCATCAAAATTGATCATCGTATAGTCTTGTTGCTGTGTATAATGTTCTCCTGGTTCTGCAGATTTCACTCAGCATCAGTTCATGCAAGTCTCTCCAGGCCTCTCTAAAATCATTCTGCTGGTCGTTTCTTACAGAATAATAATATTCCATAACATTCATATACCATAATTTATTCAGCCATTCTCCAATTGATGGGCATCCTTTCAGTTTCCAGTTTCTTGCCACTACAAAAAGGGCTGCCACAAACATTTTTGCACATGTGGGTCCCTTTCCCTCCTTTAAAATCTCTTTGGGATATAGGCCCAGTAGAAACATTGCTGGGTCAAATGGTTTTATGAATATGTTTTGAGTATAAAAAGCTTTAGCAAAAAAAAATGATCACTAAATTAGGAAATAAACCATTGTGGATCCCCACGGGTACTTGTATTGTACTCATGGCTTCTACTGACCACCTGCTCTGATTATAAAAATTTGCTATAAGAGGAGAAAGCAGGAACATGATTATATTAGTGTCAAAACAAATCCTTCAGGCTTCAGCCTGAGAGCACATACGGGAGAGGAGCATCATTAGCTTTGTTTGGCAACCAATCATTTAATAACTATTCTACCTCATGGCCAGACGCAGAAATAATCATGTGGGAAACAAAGAAGCAGAACTGGGAGACTGAGTCAGAAGGATGCTATCTTGAGCATAGGCTAGGATTGTCCTCCCAGCTCTTAGAGAGATTAGAAGTCCATCTATTACAATTCAGAAAGACATCCCTCTGAGTAACTTATGGCTTTCTTTTGAATAGTGGGTTACTTATTTAATGATTAGATAATCAAATTCAAAACTCAAAAGAATATCAATTTCAGTCCCAAAAGATTTTTGTCTCTATTAGCAAATCCTACTAATTGCAGTTTAGGACTAGATACATTTTTTTTTCTGAGGGAATTGGAGTTAGGTTATTTTCCCAGGGTCACACAACTAGGAAGTATTAAGTGACTGAGATCAGATTTTACCTCAGGTTCTCCTGACTTCAGGACTGGTGCTCTATCCACTGAACCACATAGCTGCCCCTAAATACATTATTTAAAAAAAAATTATTAGAACTTAAACACATAGGAGATTATGTTTAACATGTTTTATGTTTAAACTCATCCTGGTGCAAAGGATCAATAATTAAGGAAACAGTAAACACTTTCCTTGTTTAGGAACTATACATTCTAAACAGACTCATTTCTCGGGATTGATGACCTTGCTTACCCTGATGATTTCAAGGAAACTGGCAAGTTTACAAATTAAGAGGAGTTGATAGAGACTCTAGGAAAGGAGTTGAGCTTGCTGTTGCCCACCCCAATTATTCTTAGTGTTTTTGGGGGTTGTGTTCTTTGATACCTCCTCCCATTCTGTGTAGCGGGAAATAGAGGCTGCACACCCTTATGCTTGAAGATGAAAGTATGAGGTTTTCACCTCATCCCTCCTGTTCCACTCACAGTAATTACCAATTTTATTGTTAACATGATGACAATAATTGCAACTAACTTACTTAACAATTTTATAATTTTCCAAAGTAACAGCCAAATAATCTTACTTGTAGAATCCTTTTGATTTTCTGGCAATGGTGAAAATATCTAATTCCCTAAATTACATTCAAAAATTTTTATAAAACTGGATAAATAAGGCTAAATAAACTTTCAGCATTCCTTTAGCTCTTCAGTTTATGCTTTACCTAAGCTGTTACAGCTTTGGAAGTTCTCAGGGAGGATTTCTATTCTCTTTAATAAGTTTCTCTTTTATTTTAGGGAGAAAACAAGACAATTTTTAAAATTGATAAAGAACAGATTTTAAAATGGGCTTAACTTTAGTTCATGAAATTCCTTACATTGTAATTAAATGTTCCAGACAAACTGAATTTTCATTTGGTTATTTTCCAATTCACACAAACCACTTCTTTTTTGTGAGCCAGGATAGGATTAACGTGTCAGGTTTTACTAACAGGGCCCTCAGAAGTCTGACTCTTGATAACTAAAAAACCTGCTGTTTGTTGCCAAAGTTTTTAAAGTAGTAGTGAACTGTTTTTCTGTTTTCCTAAAATTTCCAAACTCTTAAATATTCTGTTAACTCTGTTAGTATAGATTACAATTTACATATTCCTTTAGTGGGCTTTGATTAGACTTCCTTTAAAATTGCTTTTACTTTCATATCTTAAATAACAAATTTTACTTGACTGAGTATATGTTCTTTCTTTCCCTCTTTCCCCTTAGTCCATGAATCCCTGCTGCAGTCAGGGAAGAAGGGAAGGGGAAATAAAGAAAGAGTTTCCTCTATGCATTATTCTTCTGGTCCTGAGGAGGCTTCCAAATTTAGTTGAATTTTCTTCCAAATTATTTTACACACACACACACACACACACACACACACACAAATCACTTATCTTAACAATGGCACTGTATTTTGGTGACATCTAAAAATCCATGTAAATTTATCAAATATAAAACAATTATATCCAATAAAGGATTTAGCATTTATATAGCATTTGTTTTATGCTAAGCACTTTTGCAATTATATGATCTTTAAAATAACAGTCATTATTAGTTCTCTTTATAAATCAAGAAATGAAGCAGAGATAAAATAATTTGCCATTTATTACATAACTAACATATTTTTAACTGTAACAGAGAAAGGTGGACTTACCAAATGCAGAGGCTGACTGTTTTTATTACCTCACACTGCCATGCTGGGTGCTTCCAGGGGCACCTTGATTCTTTCCAGGCAGTTGCTGGACAGAATCTGCTGAAGACTGGGGTGACTGGTGCCAGCCTCTCCCTTTCATGGTAGTTTCAAGTGCCAGAGCTCAGGGAATGCTGACCATAAGGCCTGCTATCCAACCCATCCCAACTGCCCTAAACTGGGTTGAGAAGGTGTTTTGGTAAGGTTGTGTGGGTTTGTCATGGCTGTAACTACTTCCCCTATGTGGAAGGTTAGGCACAATTTGAGTTTCCCTACAGTTCTTTAGCATTCTATTTTCTTAATCTCATATGAGATGAGAGGAGTTAGTAAACAGAAGAACGGGGGCTATATATTGATCTTGTTAGCAATCTTCACACCTGAGAGGCACTCAGAACTCCAGGGAGTGGAGCATGCTGAGTGATCAGGGTTCTAGAAAGGGTCCCTTAATAACTACTTCTGGGATGCTTTCCCAGTGGAGCAGAAAGGGACTCTGAACAAGATAGGAGTGAAGGAAGGTTTAGCAAAAAGTTGCTATTTACCTGATTTTTCTCAGAATGGGATAAAGTTATGGAATTATCTTCCATGTTTCAGAAATTTTTCTTGTAATCTTAAAAGGAATAATTGTCAAACTCCTTAATCATTACTCTCAAAACCTTGCTAAGATGTTATTTTATCAGCTGTGTAATTTTAATTAGGTAAATTTATTTCTCAGCCCCCAGAGCTCAGGTCCCCAGAGCTGGGGTCCATAGGAAAAAAGTCAGGCTTTTTCCCCTTTTAAGGTGGGAGTCAAGGATGTTAACAAATCTTTCCCAGTGTTTTAACTACAACATAGAAGTTTTATTTCTTGCTGGCTGCATTTTAAATTCTTCCAAGTAGCAAAATCTAGCTCAGAGAACAAACATGACATAGACATTCTGCAAAGAGATGCAGAAATAGACAAAAATGACATGAGAGAAGACAGTCCCATCTTTACCAAAAGCCATAAAATGTATTTGCCCTAACGCTATTCTATAGCACCTCATCTCCTCTGGTGTTCCAGAGAAGGTGGAAAGGTAGCAAAGGTTCCTTAGAAACTTTGCAAAAAATGTCAAGAATTTCCATTATCTGGGTGTCCCCAGTCAAAGAAAAATTTTCTGAGCATGGAACTCAAGACAACCCAAACAAATTTTCTTCCTGTTGCTTGAGGTGTCCCAGCTATAGGATTGAAAAATGGGGGGTTTACCTTGATAAGGAGGGGATGAAGTCAGGGAAGGCAAGACTCTCTTCATACAGGCCACCAAATGTTGAGGTTCAGAAGGAGAACCCAAAAGGTTGGTGTTTGTTGTTGTGCATAGCTCAAAAGAATTTTCAGGTTTCCATGGCCAAAAAAAATTCATCTATTTTGTTTTTTAGTGTTGACCTTCTACATACTTCGTTAGGCTGATCTTCAGAAAGTAGAACTCCTATGCTCCTGAGTTCCTACCAGAAGCCTTTCAAGCATAATAGAACTCATCCAATACTATGATTTCCTAGCATAACTTTTAAGAAAATAGGTCACAACTACACTACACTTAGATCTAAAAGTATACATTTGTGGGGTGTCTTAAATGTTAAGGTGAATTATTATTTATTAAAATGAAAGTTAAACTATGCTAAAAATACAAAAGAAGATGTTTATCTAATTTAATCTGAAAATGACTCTTTAGTTTCCATTTAATTAAATTCAACCAATATTTTATTTTGTATATGGACTATGAAGCACTGCTAATTCCCGTGGATAGAAAGAGAAATGAATCATTTCCTGCCTTTAAGGAGATTACAATTCAATACATCTCATCTGTCCTTAGAGCAGTTAATATAAATATATAAAAATGCAACATAATTTTTGAAGGGGGAATGAACTAACAAACTAGAAATTTAGGAAAGGCTTTATCTAAGAGGGAGCAACTGAACTGAGCTTGGAAGGAAGTTGGACATTCTACAAGGGGAAGGGAAAGACAGAAAGTATCCTAGAAAAAAGAGACAGTTTCAAAGTATAGAGGCAGGAGGTAGAATATCACATGCAAAAAAAAAAAATAATAAGAGGATCACTTTAGATGGAAAATATAGTATATAAGAAAAAAAACAGTAATTTGAAATTGATGTAACTGTGAATTTATAAGAATGCAGACTTAAAAGGCCCAATTACAAAGTACCTGTGAAAGAAGATACTATCTGCATCTAGAGAAGGAACTGATAGACGTATACATAGATTGGTTTTACATGTACACATTTACATACACACATACACATACCTTTGTGCCCAATTTTTCCCATCTCTAAGATGTGAGAAAGAAAGAAAAAAAGAAAAATTTAGATAACAGCTATATATTTAAAAGTACAAAAAGTTGTAATAGTAAATTTATATTATACACAAATTTATTTTGCATAAATATATATTATATGTAAATAAATATATATATATATAAATTCATGCATAATCAACTTTAGTTTTATATTATATTATATTTGAAAAGTGTTCATTTCATTCCATAATTTAAAATTTAAATAAATAGGGGCATTTGTAGTTAGTCATAGAATCAAAAGGACATCACTATGCAGAGATATCACTATGGTCAGGTTTGTGTTTTAGGGATATCTATGTAGAAAATAAATGAAAAGAAATGAGAAAAGAGGCAGGGAGACAAAAGTGGGCTACTACAATAACTTGGCCAAAAGGTGATGAAAGCAAGAACTAAGGTGGTAATTATATGAATTAAAAGAAATCAATAGATTCAAGAAATGTGCAATTAGAACCAGGAAAAGGAGTGAATATGGGGAATATCCAAGGGATTAGGTTGTACACCATCTCCTCATCATAATTTATTTTTTTCTAGCCATATACGAAAACTAGGAGAGAGTGACTAAGGCCTTGTATCTTTGGCTCTTGCCTTTCCAGTTGTAATCATTATTATTCATCTACCAAACATTGCTACTCCATAGCTAACAGTCTTCTAATATCCCTTTCTCCCCATATCTTTGAATTATTCAAACAATTTCATGTTATATCTGACTACTATACCCATACCCATTCTTTTATCCCTATACTCCTTAATCTTACTGCTTGATAATCTATTATAACCTCACCCCACTTTTCTTTTTTTTGTAATTTTCATTTCATATTGAACAAATTTTCTTTGATCCCGAACCCCTTTTGTTCATGCTCATTTGCATCTAATTTTTGCTGAGTTACGGCTCCCTCTTGATGATAATAAATCTCTTGCTGCCCTCTCTAGAACTGGCTCTAACTTTGTTCACATGCCTTTTACAACCAAGTCTTTCACTGAAAGCCAAAAATAATATTTATATTTCTATTTACACAACTAAAAATTTTCACCCAATCTATATCATGATAACTACTGTGTATTAACACTACACAAGCATCTCTCCTTTTTCAGGGAATTTATCACCTGATTCTTGTCTTCATCTTTCCTAATACCTTTCTCTACTCTGGGATAGTTCTATATCCATATGGGTGCTCTCTCATATTCCTTCATCTCTTAATTTTTCAATTTCCTTACATTTCATCACTTACTCTTTCATTCCATTTCAATGTCAGTAGTGTGCCCAATTTTTTTACTTCCTTATTTCAAAACTCTGATATTTCTCTAACCATAGCCATTTATCATTCCATCTCTCCCTTTTTCTCACTACCTCTAAACCTATTCTCCTTTCTCTAGATCTATATTTTATCCAACCCTCAGACTTTCCCTCCCTCTCTAATCTCAGTGTTGTATTTAATCAATTTATATTGTCCTCTTCTCTTGAATCACTCATTCCTGTTTCCTATCATTATGCAACCATTGCCAAACTTCAGTTGTGTATTACTTCCACCATTTCTTTCCTCTATACTATTCATGAAGTCACATAGCAGTGCTTATTCAGAACAATCTAATTTCAATGTGGTACACTCTATGGTACAAGGGACTTTTTATTATTACCTAAATTATCACCTATCATATTCCTCAAATAAATTATTTTAAATCTTCTTTCCTTAAACTTTCCATACCACCTCCTCTAAGAACTTCACTTTTTACTATACTGACAAAATTGAATAGGAATTTACCAAATTCTCTAGTTTGCTTCCATTATTACCAGTGAGATGGATCTTCCCATTGCCAAAGTCAACCACAACTGCCTATAATTTTGATTCACATCCATACTGTTATCTATAGAATTCAAACCCACAAACTGCTCTAATTTTCTACCTCTCTATATATGAGATTTTTTTCTATTTCCTTCCAATATTCCCTTATAAAAATCCCAAGATTTTATTATTCTATCAGGCTATTTTAAAAATCTCTTCTCTCTCCTTAAGTAAAATTGTAGAATATATTGACTATAATAATTTCTATTGATTTCTCTTCCCCCCCACTTCTCAACACTTTGCAATGACTTCATTCACTTGGAACTGCTCACAGCAATTTTCCTCACAGTATTTTAATTTTCATATCAGATGATCATTTTTTAGTTTTCTTCCTTCTTGATCTCTCTGCTACACATGATACCATTGACCACTATTCCTGGATAGTCACTCTGTTTTAGGCTTTTGTAACACTACCCTCTCTTAGCTGTCCACTTATTTTTCCATGCATTCTGCTTTTCTCCTTTTTTTATAAATATCCTGTTCCCCTAATTAGGTGTTGTCCAATCTTGGTCATTTTCTCTCTTCTCTCATTTTCCTAAGCTATCTCCAATGAATATAATTATTATCTCTAAGCCAATGAATCACAGGTCTATATGTCTAGCTCTAGTTTCTTCTTCAATTTTAGTATTACATAATGAAGTCTGATAGATATGCAATAGACTTCTCAATTTAATATCTCTAAAATAGAATAAATCATTTCCTTTTTACTTTTGGCACATGAAGTGTTAATAAAGAACTATAGTGGAATATTGTGTGATTTTTGAACATTGATCCTATAGAGTGAAGGCTCACATTAGGAATTTGATAACTGCTGCTAAAATCAAGAAGGTGTACTATTTTCTTTAAATTTACTAAACTGTTTATAACTTATAAAAAGGTATAACTGAGTATGAGGAAATCAACATACAATATTTTTGTGAGAAAATTGAATTGAATGGTTATCTAAAATAAAGGCCCAGTCTTTTAAAATTTCTCTTAAATATCTCCTATTATACCTAAAGACAAAGCTATTTTGGCAACATTATTTGTCTGTCTGTCTCTCTCTCTCTCTCTCTCTCATTCTCTCTCTCTCTCTCTGTCTGTCTCTTTTTGATTGCAGAATATAAATTCATTCCTGAAATATAAATCCTGAAACTATTTTTTCCCCTCAGAGGGCACATCCTTTTGTCCTGTATTAAACAATCAATGCCATTAGAGAACATAGGATTAATGGCTCTCATTAAAAGCACCTGAAAGATTTCACTGCCACCATAAAGGTGGGCACTCTACTCTGCTTAAGTGAAAATCAAGGTTATATCCTTCATTTTTGCTATTAAATTTTGTTCATTGAGCTTTTGCATATCTAAGGTTCAAATGATTGTACCACACTATGTATAAGGCATTCAAGTCATTGTTTCCATTCTTTTCTTGACTGAAAGTTATTATTAGAATTAGTCTTTCTTAGGATTATACAAAGAATAGAAGTAAATTATACTTTAAAACACAAATTTCTGACATTAACTATATGACTGACAATAAAAGCACAAATCCTTTTAAAGTTTGCAAAACTTTTGATTTCAAAAATCTAGTGAGGAATGTACAACTATCATGTATTATTAGGTTTATCACATACTGAACACCTGTTTGGAGAAAAGCAAATTACTTCGTGACTGACAAATGTCACCAGGTAGGAATGTAAAAAAAGCTGACTCCAAATCCTTTACTCTCTATAGTATACTATGCTGCCTCATATATTTATTTTACAAAGTGTTTCTTATATATTAACTCATTCAATCTTAGTGGGATAACAAATATAATTGTCATTATCCTCATTTTAAAAATGATAAAACTGATCAACTCATAGAAAGTGGCTTTCAAGATGATTTTAAAATGTTATCAAGATTCACAGTATTTAAAGTATCAAATATTTCTATGATCTAGGCACAAAAAACTGCCTTTGGACAAATTTCTTGATCAGAATGATATTAAGTTAATGGTTTAAGTGGATTTGTCTTTTTCCAATCGGTTAGTTTGACTTCATTTCTATAATCTCTGCTAAGAGTCATTAGTACAAACACACACAAGATAAATATTTTCAATTGAATATCATTTGCTGTGATAAGTTGTCATTATTTCATGGCCCTCTTTGGAGTGAAGCTGTCATTTAGCTATATGACTATGATTTTTCTTTAATCAGTTATGTCAGAAAGTTCTAAATGAAAAATCTATTAGAAATACATAGATTTCTGGAGATGTCTACATATAAATATATAAACTCTAGATAAAGTCAATTCATTTGGTCAGATATTATGACACTAACATAAAGTTTCAAATTGTTTTCAAGACTACTTCAAAACTTATTTTGGTTACTTCCTTTTTAACTTTAATTTTAATTTTTTTCTCTATTGTATGAAAAGTTAAGCTTTTTGATTAATCAATCTTTACACTTTTACCTTTTTGGACATTTGCTACAACTCCTTCAGCCTTCACATCCATACCTGTTCTGCATTTGAAGAAAATTATTTAAATTCATTTAATATTACTGCTATTTTGTAGCTCTTATTATGTGCTAAATATTGTGGTAAATGATTTTAAATTGTCTCATTTAATTATTGTAATAACCTTGTGATGTAAATGATCTTATTAGATCTATTACACAGATGAGGAAATTGAGGAAACATAAATTAAGTGACTTGCTCAGGATCATGTTAGATAGTCAGTGTCTTAAACCAAATTTCAACAAGACCTGCCCAACCCCAGGTCTGATGTTATGTTCACTAGCTGCTTCTAGATCACTTTATTATTTTACATTGTACTTTACAGCCAAAATGGTCTACTTATCCTTCACAGAAATAACATAAGATCAGAGTTGAAAGAGACCTAAACTGCCAATTGCTTTAACTCAGACCTGAAACGAATTTCCAGTATATGTCAAATAAATAGTCATTTCACCTCTACTTGGAAACCTTCATAAAGGTGGAACTCATCATCTTTCTAAGAAACCCATTTTTAGAAAGTCCTAATTAAATTCATAACTTCTGATTTAAATTATTACCATTTGTCTATTTCCTAATAATTAATTTATTTTTTTTCAAATTTTAAAATATATTTCATCTTTATTTTCCAGTTGTATATTCTCTTCATTCCTTCACATCTTCCCATTCCAATTGAAAATTTAGCAAAAAATCTATTATAGATATGACCATATTCTAAAAATATATATTTGTTTCAATCATTCTTAAATCATCAATTATCTATATGAAAGTGTATAATATTTTGTATCATGAATCTTTTGGAGTTATGCTGAATCTTTATATTTATCACATGAAGTCTTTTAGAGTTGATTATCTTTATTATATTGTCATTACTCTATAGATTATTTTGATTATATCCATTTCACTTTGCAACAATTCAAACAAATCTTTCCATGTTTCTTTTAAAATTGTCCACTTGATTAGTTTCTATAGCGCAATAGTATTCTATTCCATTTATGTGCTATAATTAGCCCAACTGATGGTCATCCCTTCAGTTCCCTATCTTTTGTCACTTCAAAAAGAACTGCTACAGATATATTTGTATATACTTCATAATTAATTTCAATAGATTTCCATTTGTTAATTTCTATATGTTTCTTTGATGACTAAGAAGAAATTAACTCTATAACTCTTTATAGCAGGTATGGTTGTATTATTTTAGAATAGTAGAGTGCCCAGTAGAGTGCCTGGACTATAGTAAAGGCTTAATGAATAAATGATTGATTGACTGATGCATTAAAACTAATAAGTGGTTATCAATTTATGAGTACTTTATTACCTAGAGTCTCTATGGCCTTATGAGGGAAGCAAATCAAATATCAGGCATGGTCCTAGACTCCTAAGAGTTTATAATCTAATCAAGGAGACAAAATAAATATTATCATATTCAGAAGGCCATTCACTGTTAAATGGAAGATACTAGTTATAAGGTGACAAAAGTTAATTGGGAAAAGTTTGATAATTTAATCCAAAGCTTTTATAAAGGTAGGAAAATAGGATTTTATCAAGTTATTAATTAATAACCAGTGTATTAAACACGACTGTATCCAGCTATAATGCTTTATTTTTTAAAGTTCCTGTTTACATGAAACTATAGTAATGCTACTTTTTCTTGAATGACAAGATGTTTTGAGTTGTCTTCACATCACTCTACTATTGTGGTTTTGAAATTACCAAGGCAAAATCTTCTATCCTTTCCCATTCTATGACCAAGAGCAGACATTTAGGTATAATGAGTAATCAATGACTGTTAAACAGGATAAGTAACTTAATGTTCCATTCAGGCACCAAGCCTGAATGTTTTACCTAGTTAGCATCCCACTCAAAGCACAGAATAAACCTTTTACTTATGGCCCTTTTTGATAGAACTAGAAATACATGCTTACAATAGCAAAGGTAAAACCTCAGGAGGTTTAGAGGTTTAAATGCACCAAAAAGTTAGGCTTTTCTTATTAAAACTCACCAAACCTCTTACGTCTGCAAAAATTTTCCTCAAAACCTAGACTCTAAATAGAACATTTCTTATTAGATTGCTGTTACTACCTTCTTCCCTCCAGGCTAAAAACATTGCTTCAGACAGCCTTCCTAATGGCATCACTTCTCTTTCTGAAACCTAGGAATTGCAATCATATGTAAAAAGTATAAGAAAGTAAGAACTGTTACAAGATTATAAATCTTATAAAATTTCACACCAAGCTAAAACAAAGAATAGTTTTAAAGGACTAATTTTAGTTTGAATTACTTTTCCCATCTTTCTCTCTTACCCCTGCCTGTGACTCCAAAATGTCAAGAAGAACCATACCATTATCTTGTCCCATAGTAAATATATTTATATTACATAGAGTTGTTGATTTTTGCAAAAGCCATCCTGTGAGATAGCAAAGAAATATATATATATAAAGTCATCTGTTACGAACCACATCAAAATGATAAAATCAACTACATAGGTAATCTCTAATTGAATAAATAAGTGAAAAAATTGATGCAATTTCTACAGCAGTTTGGTATATACTTGTTTTATTCATTGAACTATTCTTATAAAATAAAATCAACTTTCCTTGGGTTGGACTTAGCAAACTGCATGCCTCACATGTAGTCCAAAATAGCTTCAACATGCATAGTATAAGTCACAGAAGCAGAATAGAGGTCACAACTTTAAAGTCTGCCTCACAGTGATAACTTGATAATGAAAAGTGAAGACTAATATATTCATTAATTAACTTGAAATCTTATGTGTAGATGAGTATCAAAAAGATAGCTCAGAAAGTGGTTGCCTTGTTCAAATGTTTACTTTATTCTCAGGGTAAGGCTTTTTGGAGCATTTAAGGTAAAAGCAGTATTTCTGTTTAAGGGTGGTAGAAGTCAGACATAGCAAAGCTTCTTCACAGAGAGGAGACTCAGTGGATAGACTTTTGGGTACAGAGTTAGGAAAACTTGAATTAAGTCTGGGTTTAGACATTTACTTACTGCCTGTGTGACTGAGGAAATCATGTAATCTTTTTCCGCCTCAATTTCCTTATCTGTAAAATAAGGATGACATTAGTACCTACCTCTCAGGATTGTTGTGAGGATCTCTTGAGATGATATTTGTAAAGTACTTAGTGCAGTGCTTAGTACATAATATGACATTAATCAATGCTCATTTACTTGCTTCTTTCTTCACATGAGGTGACATTAGCAAAATAAGCTTCAGCTGAATATCCAAAGAGCTTTAGGTTCCTCATGTAAGTAAAATTATTTAGAAGGAGCACTTCTTATATGGTCCTGGTCACCATTACCATAAAGGGAGTGTGGATCAACATTAGGAAGAGAAAAAGCAGGTATTAGATTCTTTGTCTCTTGAAATTTGTCAGCTCTTTAAGCCTTAGTAGAAGCTTTTTTTTTAATGTCCCTTTTTAAAACAGCTTAATCAATTTTCTACTCCATGGAGCCATATAGGCTACAAGTAATATGGAAATTATTTTCTTTAAGAGCCAGACTTAATGCTTTTCTTCTTTTACTTATAAAATGAAAAAGCTTTACTTTTTTGATCATTATAAGGACAGAGGATTCTGAATTTCAGGAGAAATCTTCCCCATTAAGAACAGAAATGATAATTGCCCTCTCTTTAAAACTAGCTTCCTATAATACTTTCTGCTCAGTACTTCCTCATTTATTCTTCTGTTTGCAAATAGCTTGCTTTGAATATGACATATTTCTTTAACTCTTTGAAGTGATGTTCTTATGTTTCTAAAATGGCCAGTTGTATCAATTCAGTCAAATTATCTTTATTTAGTTAAAGACAAGAGAAAAGGCAGTGAACTGAACCCACAAAATGAAATCAAATAGAATTTAAGTTTATTTCTATAAAAACACAAATTACATACCTGTTTACATAAATGAGCATATAAACATGAACTAGATGTATAATAGGAGTCAACATTGTGCTATGAGATCAAAGAAAGCCAATGTAATTAGCTTGAAAGGCCAAGCATTGTATCCAGGAGTAAGGATACACTTGGGATTTTTACATTCATTTCTTTACACCACACCACACTTTAGGACATGTATTACTAAGCTTGAGAATGTTCAGAGGATATTCATATGAGTTTTGTTTGGTAGTACTGAAATTCAAATGATAGCATGAGTTGGACACTCTTGTATGTTATAGCAGAGATTGCATAATACACTAGCTTTTTGCTCTTCACATTTTAAAAAGAATAGTAAGTAATTCTTCTGTAGGTTTGGAAGGCTGGATGATGTAAATATTAACTTTTGAAATGTACTTTAGATTTTCCAAAACAACATACTATGGAGCTATTATAAATTTTGCATGGTGTGGAAAGAAGAAAAACTTAGCCCCATCCAAATGTCAATGAAAGAAATATCCATGAACACATTTTAGACATGTAAGAAGGGCTTATTTTAAGAGAATTTCCTAATGTTCTTTTCTTTATAACACTATTATTTCCCAACATGATTCTTTGGAGATAGATTTTCCATGAAAAATTGCTCGTCAGTTTAGTCTTGGCTTCTTTGTTTCCATCCATATTTGCTCAAATCTTTTCTCACAACTCTTAAAATGGTTACTTTAAGCCATTACATAAGGTCTAAAAATCTTTTTTGGTCAACATACCTACAGCTTATAAAGAAACAAATAAAAACATTTGAGAAGTATCTTCCATAAACCCTACAGTCATTTAGTGCTAAAATGGAAGCTATATGCTTTATCATGAATTCTTACAATAGAAAAATTCCAGAACTGTTTTCCCTAAATTTTAATTAGCTTCTAATGGCTTTCATAATAACATTAATTGGTTGGATAAAAGTACATACTGGGAACTCTGTTGCACAGAAATAATATTTATGAACATATTCCGAATAATGTGGAAACAATAATGAGATTGATGCTGAGAGAAGGTAATGCAGTTAGATTCAGACATTAGCTCAGAGCAACACTGATTAACCAATTTGCATTATATATGACAGACAAGATGACATTACAACAGAAGTTCATGCTATTATGATAAAAGTTTGGCCATACTTTACTAATGACATTGTTACCAAATGACATTTATTGTGGCAAGATTATTGCCTGTATGATTTGTCTATCTAGTCATTTTGCTATAATTCCTATTTTAAGTAGTGATGTCAAAATATTCAAGTAATCTTTAAGAATGAGAAGAAGTGACTTTAGCAGTATTATCATGTTTTGGGTAGGTTTAGAGAAAATGACCTGTCAAATTTAATTTGTTTGTCATGAGTTGACAGGAAAATCTGATTATTTTGAACATTTTTGTTCTTATCAAGGGCTACAACTACAATTTCCTATTAGTATTATTCCAATTAGGAATATCCAAGGCTCATGGGAAGACACTATTGGTCCCTCCCATTAATCATCTTTATATGACATCCTGACACTATGGCATTTAAAAAACAGCTGTTAGAAATTGTCTGGTATAAAAACTTCATTTTACAAATGAGGAAGTCAAGATGCAGAAAAACAATGACTTTATCATAAGTGCTTAGCATAATACCCTAAAAGTAATAGGCACTTAATAAATATTAGAAAGAAGTAATTTGTTTAATTAGTCATGATGGTCAAAAAGCCTCTCATTTATTCAAGATGTTGGTGCTGAACCAATCTATGATTAGCTAGAAAAATATACATTTCTTTAGAAAAATACTTATATACAATCATGCATATTTATACATGTATGTATGTATGTATATGTATTACACATCTATGTGTGTGTTCCTAAATGTGTATTTCATTATGGGAGATTTGTTAATATTCTGGAAGAATATTTTAATTAATGATGATATTGTAATTACAGCATTTGGACTCATTGATACTCAAAATACTAATGAGGAAGTGGACAATATGGTTTGCAGAAAAGATAAACCTAACTAAATATGTACAAAAGTTCATTCCAAAGGTGAAACAATATTTAAAGTGTTCCAGGATGAATTTTTAAAATGGTTCAAAGATAAGAGATTGGAAAAGGTCACAGAATATATTACCCAAAGAAAGACAAGATGAATTTTTGTGGAAATCATCTATGCAAACACCAATAACATCTTTGATACAAATAAAAGATAAAAAAGCAACCAGACTTTTGAAAATAATTCTCTTTCTCAGATATATCATAGTTACATAAATGCCTGAAAGTTATAAAGAATATTAAGCTGTATTTTCTCATTATAAAAAACAAATATTTGGTCCAATGGAAAAAAAAACTCTCTAAAAGGCTTGCCTCTAAAAATTAAAGCTTTATACATTTATGAAAAACCTTACAATTATCATTAGTAGAAGAAGCTACAGAAATAACTTTTTTAAGTGATCCTCTGATTATCTTTTTCCCCCTCATTTTTTTTCTATAAAACATATGCATGGGTAATTTTTCAACATAGATCCTTGCAAAACTTTGAGTTCGAAATTTCCACCTCCTTGTCCCCACCTCTTCCTTAGAGGTCAGGTAATCCAATACATGTAAAATATGTTAAAATAAATGCTATATCCAATATATATATATATATATATATATATATATATATATATATATATATACAGTTATCTTGCTGTGAAGGAAAAAAATAAAACATGAGAAGGAAAACATAATGCAAGGAAACATCAATAGAGAGTATGAAAAAGCTA
This sequence comes from Myrmecobius fasciatus, assembly GCA_023553655.1. Lineage (NCBI taxonomy): Eukaryota > Metazoa > Chordata > Mammalia > Dasyuromorphia > Myrmecobiidae > Myrmecobius > Myrmecobius fasciatus. The sequence goes on from JAJPUD010014154.1 coordinate 19,419, forward strand.
TGTTATGGTCCAGACCCAGATCCCACAGGGCTCTTCTTGGGTGTAGATGGCTTTCTTCATCACTGAACAACTGGAATTGATTTGAAACATCTCATTGTTGAAGAGAACCATGTCCTTCAGAATTGATCATCATATAGTTTTGTTGCTGTGTACAATGATCTACTGATTCTGCTGATATCACTCAGCATCAATTCATGCAAGTCTCTCCAGGAATCTCTGAAATCATCCTGCTTGTCATTTCTTACATAACAATAGTATTCCATGACATTCATATACCATAATTTATTCAGCCATTCTCCTATAGATGGGCATCCATTTAGTTTCAGTTTTTAGCCACTACAAAAAGGGCTGCCACAAACATTTTTGCATATGTGGGACACTTTCCTTCCTTTAAGATCTCTTTGGGATATAGGCCCAATAGAGACACTGCTGGATGAAAGGATATGAACAGTTTGGTAGCCTTTTGAGCATAGTTCGAAATTGCTCTCCAGAATAGTTGTATAAGTTCCATGAACCACTGAGAAAAAAGTAAATTCCCTTCTCTCTCCATTAAATTTTCTTCAAAGTTCTATCTTTCCTTAACTTTTTCTTATTTATTTTGTGGCTTGATTTATCTAATTCTAAGAGGGCAAGGTTGAGATCCTGCACTAGTATAGTTTTGCTGTCTATTTCTTTTTACATCTTTCTTAATTTCTCCTCTAGGAATTTGGATGCTATGCCACTTGGTGCATATATGTTTAGTATTGAAATTGGTTCATTATCTATGGTACCTATAGTAAAATGTAGTTTCCTTCCTTACATATTTTAATTAGATCTATCTTTGTTTTTACTTGATCTGAGATCAGGATTGCTACCCCTGCTTTTTTTTTTTTTTTTTTTTTTTTTTTTTTTTTTTTTTTTTTTTTTTTGGTTCATCTAAAGCATAAGAGATTCTGCTCCAGCCTTTTACCTTCACTCCTTATGTATCTCAATGCTTTAGATGTGTTTCTTGTAAACAACATATTACTTGATTTTGGCTTTTAATCCAGTCTGCTATTTGCTTCAGTTTTGGGAAGAATTCATCCCACTCACAATGACAGTTAAAATAACTAATTTTGTATTTCTTGCCATCTTATTTACTCAAAGTTATGTTTTGCCTCTGTCCTTTCCCCTATCTCCTTTCCCCCCTCCCTAGCATTTTCCTGTTGATGACCCCTCAAACAGTGCTGTCCCCTTTAGAGCCCCTACCCCTGTTTTACACCTTTCCCCTAATTCTTCTATATTTCTTTCTATTAATCTATCCCTTTCTTTTCCTATTTTCCTTCCTACTTCCCTCTAAGGAGGGACAAGTTTCTCTGTGAATCCAAATGTGTCTTATATACTCTTTTAGAGCCCAATCTGATGAAAGTAAGATTCACACAATGCTCATTATTCCCCTTCCTTCTTTCCCTCAATTATATTAGGTTTTCTTTGCCTCTTCATGAGATTTTGCCGTATTTTTGCCTCCTTTTTAAAACCTTATTTTACCACCTTTTCCCTCTATTTCCCAGGAAGATAGCCCTTTCACCTCTACTTTCTTTTTCATATTATCAAAGTAAAATCAAATTATACCCCCATTCTTTAAGTATACCAGTAGAAGAAATATAGCTCTCAAGAGTTCTTTCCAAGGGGCAGAGCCAAGATGGTGGAGTGAAAACGTGACTCTCTGTGTCTCCTCCGATCTTCTCTCAAACCAACAATAAAATAAGCCTCTGAACTGATCTTCAAGTCAACGAATTTAGAAATACTTGGATGCTGCTTGCTGATACCTCTGAATAACTTCACATCAGGTTTGTCTATCTCGGACAGAGGGATAAAGAGTGGTGTAGGCCGGAAGTGAGGGTGGGACTCAGCTCAGCTCACTGTGGCAAAAACGCCAAACTCCAAACTCCAAACACCTGGAGTTTATCTGAGGCACTCAGGACACTCTGCCCAGATTGGGGCAGGTGTTCTGGCAGACTTGCCTTGTTTAAGGAGTAATTCCGACTTAGTCCTAGCCCCCACCAGCCCAGCACCTTAAATTAATTCGCCAAATTGCCCCAGGGCAAGGAGCTTTAGCCCAGGTTTTTCCAAACCTTAAAAAGATATACACGCTGTTAAAAAAAAAAAAAAAAATGAAGAGGCAAAAGAGAGCTCTCACCTTAGACAGCTTTTATCGAGACAGAGAAGGGCTGACCCCAGATTCTGAGGTTCCTTTAGACAAAACTTCAGAGGATATTATTAAGGACCATCCCTGGTCCCCTTTTCAAAAGGCCTTTCTGGAAGATTCCATACAAAATCTCAAAAGAGAGTTGGAGGATAAATGGGAAAATAAACTGAAGTCAGTGCAAGAAGCCCTCCAAAAGAGATATGATAAAGACACCAATTTATTGAAAAATAAAATTAGTGAAGTGGAAAAAGAGTGCAATGAACAAATTAGCCAGTTAGAAAAGGAGCTTAAAAAGGTAACTGAAGAAAACAACACTTTAAAAATAAGAATTGAACAAATGCAAGTGAATGACTCAATAAGACTTCAAGAATCAGTCAAACAAAAACAAAAAAATGAAAAATTAGAATAAAATATGAAATATCTCCTAGAAAAAAAAACTGACTTGGAAAATTGATCTAGGAGAGACAATCTAAGAATTATTGGACTTCCTGAAAGTCATGATGAAAAAAAAAAATCTGAACACCATCTTCCAGGAAATCCTGAAAGAAAACTGCCCTGAGATTGTAGAATCAAAGGGCAAAATCACCATTGAAAGAATTCACCGATCACCTCCTGAAAGAGACCCCAAAATTAAAACCCCAAGGAATATCGTGGCTAAATTTCAGGACTATAGCACCAAGGAAAAGATTCTGCTTGCAGCTAGAAAGAAGCAATTTAAATACCAAGGATCAATAATTAGAATCACACACGATCTGTCAGCCTCTACATTGAAGGATCGAAGGCCCTGGAACTAGATATTCCGAAGGGCAAACGAACTTGGATTACAGCCAAGAGTGACCTATACAGCTAGAATGAGCATTATACTCCAGGGAAGAAGATGGTCATTCAATGATATAGGTGAATTTCACCTATTTCTAATGAAAAGACCAGATCTGAACAAAAAATTCGACATTCAAACACAGAACTCAAGATATGCATAAAAAGGTAAAAAGGAAAAGACTCTTGAGAACTTTATTTTTGCTAGGGGGATACTTAAAATTTGGGGGTATAATGAACTAGATATTACTTTGATAATATGAAAAAGAGAACCAGAGGGGGAAAGGTTGTCATACTGGGGAAACGAGGGAAAAAGTGGTAAAATAAGATCAAAAAAAAAAGGAGGTAAAAACAAGTAAAATCTCTTGAAGAGGCAAAGAAAACCTGGTATAATTAAGAGAAAGAGGGGAGGGAGATGAGCATTGTATAGATCCTACTCTCATCACGTTGGGCTCTAAAAGTGTGTAGCAGACACTTGATTTTCACATAGAAACTTTCCTGTTGCTAGAGGGAAGTGGGAGGGAAAGGAAGAAAAGAAAGGGATAAACTAATAGAAGGGAAAATAGAAGAATCAGGGGAAGGGAGTAAAAACAGAGGGAGGGGACCTAAAGGGTGGAGTATTGTTTGGAGGAGGGGGTCATCAAAAGCAAGTACTGAGGAGGGGGGAAGGGAGAAAGGGGAAAAGAAAGGGGAAAACATAACTTGGGTAAATAAGATGGCAGGGAATAAAGAATTAGTTATTCTAACTGTGAATGTGAATAGGATGAACTCTCCATAAAGCAGAAGCAGGTATCATATTGGATTAAAAATCAGAATCCCATAATATGTTGTCTACAAGAAACACATCTAAAACATGGTGACATATATAGGATGAAGGTAAAAGGCTGGAGCAGAACCTATTATGCTTCAGGTGAACAAAAAAAAGCAGGGGTAGGAATCCTTATCTCAGATCAAGTAAAAGCTAAGATAGATCTAATCAAAAGAGATAAGGAAGGAAACTATATTTTATTAAAGGGTACCATGGATAATGTAGCAATATCTATACTAAATATATATGCACCAAGTGCAATAGCATCCAAATTCCTAGGGGAGAAATTAAGAGAGATTCAAGACGAAATAGACAGCCAAACTATACTAGTGGGGGATCTCAACCTTGCTCTCTCAGAATTAGGTAAATCAAACCACAAAATAAACAAGAAAGAAACTAGGGAGATAAACCAATTGTTAGAAAAGTTAGGTATGATAGATTTATGGAGAAAGTTGAATGGAGAGAGTAGGGATTTTACTTTTTTCTCAGTAGTCCAAGGAACCTATACAAAAATTGACCATGTGTTAGGGCATAAAAACCTCAAAATCAAATGCAGAAAGGCAGAAATACTAAATGCCTCTTTTCCAGATCATGATACAATAAAAATCACATGCAATATAAGCCCAGAAGAAAATAAACCAAAAGTTAATTTGAAATTAAATAATCTAATCCTGAAGAATGAATGGGTGAAAGAGCAAAACATAGACACAATCAATAATTTCATCCAGGAGAATAACAATAAGGAGACAACATACCAAAATTTGTGGGATACGGCCAAAGTGGTTATAAGGGGCAATTTTATATCTCTAGATGCTTACTTGAATAAAATAGAGAATGAAAACTTCAACGAATTGGGTTTATTATTAAAAAAAAAACTAGAAAAAGAACAAATTAAAAACCCTCAATTAAATATCAAATTGGAAATTCTAAAAAGAAAAGGAGAAATTAATAAAATTGAAAATAAGAAAACCATTGAATTAATAAATAAAACTAAGAGTTGGTTCTATGAAAAAACCAACAAAATAGATAAGCCTTTAGTTAATTTGATAAGAAAAAGGAAAGAAGAAAATCAAATTGTTAGTCTCAAGAATGATAAGGGAGAACTTTCCTCCAAAGAAGAGGAAATCAGAGCAATAATTAGGAGTTACTTTGCCCAACTTTATGGCAGTAAGTTTGATAATCTAAATGAAATGGAGGAATATCTACCAAAATATAGATTGCCCAGGTTAACAGAAGAGGATATAAATTATTTAAATAGCCCCATATTAGAAGAAGAAATAGAACAAGCTATTAACCAACTCTCTAAGAAAAAATCTCCAGGACCAGATGGATTTACATGTGAATTCTACCAAACATTCAAAGAACAATTAATTCCGATACTATACAAACTATTTGAGAAAATAGGGACAGAAGGTATACTGCCAAATTCCTTCTATGAGACTGATATTGTGCTGATAGCTAAACCAGGTAGGGTGAAAACAGAGAAAGAAACTATAGACCAATTTCCTTAATGAATATTGATGCAAAAATTTTAAATAAGATATTAGCAATGAGATTAGAGAAAGTCATCCCCAGGATAGTACACTATGACCAAGTAGGATTTATAGCAGGGATGCAGAGCTGGTTCAATATTAGGAAAACTATCAGCTTAATTAATTATATTAATAATCAAACTAACAAAAACCATGTGATTATCTCAATAGATGCAGAAAAAGCATTTGATAAAATCCAACACCCATTCCTATTAAAAACACTAAAGAGTATGGAAATAAATGGGCTTTTCCTTAAAATGATCGGTAAAATGATCTCTTTTTCTTCTCTTATTGCCAAAGCTAACATTTCTAATACAATATTAAATAGTAATGGTGACAGTGGGCAGCCTTGTTTCACTCCTGATCTTATTGGGAATGGTTTTAGTTTATCTCCATTACATATGATGCTTGCTGATGGTTTTAAATAGATGCTACCGATCATTTTAAGGAAAAGCCCATTTATTTCCATACTCTCTAGTGTTTTTAATAGGAATGGGTGTTGGATTTTATCAAATGCTTTTTATCAATCTATTATTACATTATGATTATATGATTACTGTCATTTTATGATTATTATGATATGATTACTGTGATTTTATAATTATTATGATATGATAAACTAAAAAAGAAATTAGAGGTAGAAAAGGGATAACACTGGAAAAAGAGGAAAAGGAGGTAAAATAAGGAAAATTAAATCACATGTAGAGGCAAAGAAAACCTATAATGATTGAGGGGAGAAAAGGGAGGGGAATGAGAATTGGGTTAATCTCCATCTCATCAGATTTGGCTCAGAGGGAAAAATAGACGTACTTATAAGGAAATGGGAGGGAAAGGGGGGGAAAAGGGGGGTGGGTGGGGCTCTAAAAGGGAAGGATTGTTTGAGAGAAGTGGTTTTCAAAAGCCAAATAGTAGGGAGGAGGGAAAGAGGATAAGAAAGAGAAAAGCATAAGCTACGGTCAATAAGATGGCAAGAAATACAGAATTAGTTATTTTAACTGTGAATGTGAATGTATTTTTTTTCAGATCATGACAGAATAAAAATCATGTGCAATATAAGGCCAGGAGAAAATAGACCAAAAAGCAATTGGAAACGAAATAATTTTATCCTAAAGAATTAATGGGTGAAACAGCAAATTACACACACAATTACTAATTTCATCCAAGAGAATGACAATAATGAGACAACATACCAAAATTTGTGGGATACAGCCAAGGCGGTAATAAGGGGAAATTTTATATCTCTAGATGCTTATTAGCATAAAATAGAGAAAGAAAATCAATGAATTGGGTTTGCAAGTAAAAAAGCTAGAGAAAAAACACATTAAAAAACCCCACTCAAATACCAAACATGAAATCCTAAAAATAAAAGGAGAGATTAGTAAAACTGAAGGTAAAAAAAAACTATTGAATTAATAAATAAAACTAAAAGTTGGTTTTATGAAAAAACCAACAAAATAGATAAACCTCTAGTTAATTTAATTAGAAAAAGGAAAGAGGAAAATCAAATTGTTAGTCTCAAAAATGAAAAGGGAGAACTTTCTACCAATGAAGAGGAAATTAGAGCAATAATCAGGAGTTACTTTGCCCAACTGTATGCCAATAAATTTGATAATGTAAGTGAAATGGAGGAATATCTACAAAAATATAGATTGCCCAGATTAACAGAAGAAGAAATAAATTACTTAAATAGTCCCATTCCAGAAAAAGAAATAGAAAAGTCATTAATCAACTCCCTAAGAAAAAATCCCCAAGACCAGATGGATTTACATGTGAATTCTACCAAACATTTATTATATAAACTATTCGAAAAAATAGGGAATGAAGGGCTCCTACCAAACTCCTTTTATGATACAGACATGGTACTGATACCTAAACAAGGTAAAATAAAAACAGAGAAAGAAAATTATAGACCAATCTCCTTAATGAATATTGATGCAAAAATCTTAAATGAAATATTAGCAAAGAGATTACAGAAAATCATTCCCAGAATAATACACCATGACCAAGTAGGATTTATACCAGGAATGCAGGGATCGTTCAATCTAAGGAAAACTATTAACATAATTGACTATATTAATAACCAAATTAACAAAAAACATATCATAATCTCAATAGATTGATAAAAAGCATTTGATAAAATCCAACACCCATTCCTATTAAAAACACTAGAGAGTATGGAAATAAATGGGCTTTTCCTTAAAATGATCGGTAGCATCTATTTAAAACCATCAGCAAGCATCATATGTAATGGAGATAAACTAAAACCATTCCCAATAAGATCAGGAGTGAAACAAGGCTGCCCACTGTCACCATTAGTATTTAATATTGTATTAGAAATGTTAGTTTTGGCAATAAGAGAAGAAAAAGAGATAAAAGGAATCAGAGTACGTAATGAAGAAACCAAATTATCACTCTTTGCAGATGACATGATGGTATATTTACAGAACCCTAGAGAGTCAACTAAAAAACTACTAGAAACAATTCACAACTTTAGCAAAGTGGCAGGATTCAAAATTAATCCACATAAATCATCAGCATTTTTATATATTACCAACAAAGTTCAGCAGCAAGAGATACAAAAAGAAATTCCGTTTCAAATAGCAGATGATAGGATAAAATATTTGGGAATCTATCTGCCAAGGTAAAGTCAGAAACTATACAAACTAAACTACAAAACACTTTCCACACAAATAAAATCAGACCTAATCAACTGGAAAAAACATTAAGTGCTCATGGGTAGCCAGATCGAACATAATAAAAATGACAATACTACCAAAACTAATCTACTTATTTAGTGCCATACCAATCAAACTCCCAAGAAATTATTTTACAGATCTAGAAAAAATAGTAGCAAAGTTTATTTGGAAGAACAAAAGGTCAAGAATTTCAAGGGGATTAATGAAAAAAAGGCACATGAAGGAGGCCTTGCTGTACGAGATCTAAAACTATATTATAAAGCAGCGGTCATCAAAACCGTTTGGTACTGGCTAAGGAATAGAGCAGTCGATCAGTGGTACAGGATAGGTTATCAGGACAATCTAGGCAATTACCTTAACAATTTAGTGTTTGATAAAACCAAAGACCCCAGTTTTTGGGATAAGTACTCACTATTCGGCAAAAACTGCTGGGAAAATTGGAAACTAGTGTGGAAGAAATTAGGGCTTGACCCATACCTAACACCACATACCAAAATAAGATCTAAATGGGTTCATGATCTGGATATAAAGAGTGATTTTGTAAATAAATTAGAGGAACATAATATAGTTTACTTCTCATACCTGTGGAGAAGGAAAAATATTATGTCCAAAGAATATTTGGAACTCCTAATTGAACACCAGATGGATAATTTTGATTATATTAAGTTAAAAAGTTTCTGTACAAAAAAAAACAAATGCAGACAAGATTAGGAGGGAAGCATCAAATTGGCAAATTATCTTCACATTTAATGGTTCTGATAAAGGCCTCATTTCTAAAATATATAGAGAATTGTCTCATATATATA
>JAJPUD010014154.1:28643-41554 GCA_023553655.1 Myrmecobius fasciatus
TTGTCATTGAGTATTTTGTCCTGTGAACCTAACCTATTCCACTGATCCACTACTCTATTTCTTATCCAGTACCAAATGGTTTTGGTGACCACTGCTTTATAATATAGTTTTAGATCTGGTGCAACTAGGCCACCCTGATTTGCATTGTTTTTCATTAATTCCCTTGAAATTCTTGACCTTTTGTTTTTCCAGATGAATTTTGTTGTTAATTTTTCTAGTTCAGTTAAATAATCTCTTGGGAATTTGATTGGTATAGCACTAAATAGATAGATTAGTTTAGGTAGCATTGCCATCTTTATGATATTCGCTCGACCTATCCAAGAGCACTTGATGTTTTTCCAATTGTTTAGATCTGACTTTATTTGTGTGGAGAGTGTTTTGTACTTTTGCTCATATAGATCCTGACTTTCCCTTGGCAGATATATTCCCAAATATTTTATACTATCAATAGTTATTTTGAATGGAATTTCTCTTTGTATCTCTTGCTGTTGCATTTTGTTGTTGATGTATAAAAATGCTGATGATTTATGTGGATTTATTTCGTATCTTGCGACTTTGCTAAAGTTGTGGATTAATTCTAATAGTTTTTAGTTGATTCTCTAGGGTTCTCTAAGTAGACCATCATATCATCTGCAAAGAGTGATAATTTGGTTTCCTCATGACCTACTCTAATTCTTTTAATATCTTTTTCTTGTCTTATTGCCAAGGCTAGCATTTCTAATACAATATTGAATAGTAATGGTGATAGTGGGCAACCTTTCTTCACCCCTGATCTTATTGTGAATGGTTCCAGTTTATCACCATTACATATGATGCTAGCTGATGGTTTTAAATAGATGCTACTGACTATTTTAAGGAAAAGTTTTTTATTTTATCAAAAAGGTAAAAAAAAATAAAAATGTTTTCTAATAAGATTAAACAGTTCACATTCCTATGTGAGAAAATAATACTTGTAACTTTTGAAAACTATATTTCTACAATGTCAGTTAAAAGGCATTTTGTTGTTATTATGCTTTGTTTTTGAAGAGAACCAAAATGGCATCATTATGCTAGAATTGAGTTACAGTGTGTCTGACTGTGGCTGATCTGACCAATATGAGCTCAGAATGCTCTGCTACAGATCAGATACAAATAATAATCCATATGAATATTTGGGGGTAGCTTCTTTAATTTTTAGCATTTTATATTTCCTTTGTGATAATTCAATTCTGCTTATCTCATAGAACACAACACTTTCTCTGATGAGGTTATACCGTGCTGAGTGGTCCTGTGCCATTATCTCCCAGGTCATACAATTGATTCTAACATCTGAATTCTCCAGAAAAGGATTTTTTTGGGGGAAGCTACATTTGGCATTCAAATAATATGTCCCAAAGGAGTTGTGCTTTCTGCAGTAGAGTAGTAATGCTTGCCAGCTGATCTCCAGAATCTTTTTAAAAATAATTCAAATGATAAGTGATTCAGTTTCTTTGCATGGAGTTCATATACTGCCCAGATTTCACAGGCACATAACACGAGGTCAGCACAATGGCTCTGTATACTTTCAGTTTGTTGATGAGCCTATTAGCTCTCCTTTTCCCACAGTTTCCCTCAGAACCTCTCAAATGTTGTACTAGCTCTGATGAGTATGTGTCAATCTCACTATCAATGTGAACATCTCTGGAAAGTATATTGCCAATATAAGTGAATTTATCCACAGCATTCAAATATTCATCATTTATAGTAACTGATGGTTCGACATATGGATGGTGTGTGGTACTGGCTGATGAAATGCCTGTGTTTTCTTGGTGTTAGTTATAAGGCCAAAATTAGCACAAGCAACAGAGAATTGATCCATATTTTGTTGCATTTCTCTTCTTGAGGCTACATTGAGTACACAATCATCTGCAAATGAAAAATCATGCATCAACACTCCCTCCACTTTGATTTTGGCTTGTAGTTTTTTCAAGTTTAAGAATATTCCATTAGTGTAATAGCTAACTTTGATACCATATATTTTCTCACTGAAGCATTTGACAACATGGCTGAAAACATCATGGAAAAAAAACATGGAAACAAGTACATTGCCTTGTTTCACTCCATTGATGAATGAGAAAGCTCAAGAGCATTCCTCATTGTCCAGAACCTATGAAGCAGGCTACCATGAAACTGATGTATCATACTGATGAACTTCTCTGGACAACCAAATTTTGACGTAATTTTCCATAAGCCTTCAAGACTGACATTAACAAAGCTCTTAGATCTACAAATGTGGTATACAGACCTCTCTTCTGCTCCTTGAAATTTGCCTGTAGTTGTTGGGAAGTAAACATCATATCAACTTCTCCTCACCCCCTTTGGAAGCCATCTTGGCTCTCAGGTAAATGACTTTTTTCTAAGTGTAGGGTCAGCCTATTAAGCAGGACCGTGGCAAGAATTTTGCTAGCAATAATTAAGAGATGAAACCTCCCCTTTATATGTTATAATATATAATATATTCCCTTTACATCTATAAAGATGGACAATTACTGGGGCACAACTTCTTGCCATATAATTTGGAAATTTCCAATCAGCTTTTGTAAGAACAATGGACCTCCCATCTTCCTAATCTCAGTTGAAATAGAATGAGCACCTGGTGCTTTGCCATATAAAAGTAGCATAATGAAATTCAAAACATTTTCTTCAGTTGGAACTTCAGCTATGGAATGATTGAGTTCAACTTCAGATAAGCAGTCAATAGCTTCAGCATTGGCTGATGATGTTCTGTTGAGAATACTATGAAAGTCTTCAGCCCATCTCTCTAGGACCATGTCCTTATCACTAATCAGTGTGCCATCAACAACACAGAGGAGTTGAGATTTACCATAGGTCTTTGGTCCATAAATAGTCTTCAATGCATAACAAAACCACTTTGGATTTTTGTCAGCATAAAATGGAATTTCAGCTGCCTCTTTTCCCCCAGGGTTTTATTGTAGTAAATTTATATATTACTTATATATATATATATATTTGTAAGTACATTGTAGTACAAATACAAAATGGCATATATTTATATATAGATATATTTGTTACAAACATTTTTGCACATGTGAGTATTTTTCTGTCCTTTAATATTTCCTTGGGATACAGACCCAATAATGGCACTGCTGGGTCAAAGGTTATGTACAGCTTGATAGCCCTTTGGGCATAGTTCCAGATTGTTCTCCAGAATAGTTGGATCATTTCACAATGGCACCAACATTGTATTAGTGTCTTAGTTTTCCCATATCCCCTCCAACATTTATCATTATGTTTTCCTGTCACCGTAGCCAATTTGAGAGATGCAATGTGGAACTTCAAAGTTGTTTTAATATGCATTTCTCTAGGCAATAGTGATTTAGACCATTTTTCATATAACTATAAGTGGCTTTAATTTCATCATCTGAAAAACTTGTATATTAATACATTTGACTTTGTTCATTACATATTTTAGAAATGAGACCTTCATGAGAAATACTTCCAATAAAGATTATTTTCCAGCTTTGTATTTCCCTTTTAATCTAATTTCTGTTGATTTTGTCTTTGCAAAATCTTTTTTAACTTAATGCAATCAATGTTATACATTTTGCCTCTCATAGTGTTCTTTAGTCCTTTGGTCATAAATCCCTCCCTTCTCCATAGATCTAAGAGGCAAATTATCTTTTGTTCTCCTAATTTGTTTATAGAATTATGCTTTATGACCAAATCATGTATCTATTTTGAACTTATTTTCTTATGAAATATGAAATGTAGGTCTATGCTGAGTTTCTGACATTTTCCAGTTTTCCCAGCAATTTTTGTCAGATAGTGATTTCTTATTCCAGACGCAGAAGTTTGGGAGCTTATCAAATATTAGATTGCTATAGGTCTTGATTATTGTGTTGTGTGTATCTAATCTGTTCCACTGATTTATCATTCTATTTCTTAACCAGAACCAGTTTTGATGTCTTCTGCATTATAACATAGTTTGAAGTTTGGTACTACTAAGCCACTATCGTTTATTTTTTTTTCATTATTTCCCTTGATATTCTTGACCTTTTGTTCTTCCAGATGAATTTTATTATTTTTTCTAGGCTTATAAAGTAATGTTTTAGCAGTTTGATGGGTATGGCACTGAACAAGTATAACAATCTAGACTGAATTGTCAATTTTATTATATTAGCTCAGCAAAGAACAATTAATATTGTTTAATTTGTTTGGATCTGATTTTATTTGTGTGAGAATAGTTTTGTAATTGTGTTTATGTAGATCATGGTTTTCTCTTGGCAGATAGACCCCCAAGTAGTTAATTTTTTATTGCAAATTTAAATGGAATTGCTCTATCTCTTGCTGCTGGACTTTGTCATCAATATATAGAAATGCAGATGATTTCTGTGGATTTATTTTATTTCCTCCAACTTTGCTAAAGTTGGGAATTGTTTATAGTAGGTTTTTGGATGATTTCCTAGGATTCTTTAAGTAAAACATAACCTACAGAGTGATAGTTTTATTTCCTCATTGCCTTTTCTAATTCCTTTAATTTCTTTCTTTTCTTATTTCTGAAGCCAACATTTCTAGTACAATATTGAATAATAGAGGCGATAATGGGCATCTTTGTTTCACCCCTGATTTTATTACAAAGGCATCCAGTTTCTTGTCATTACAAATGAAGCCTGCTATAGGTATTAGATAGATGTTTAATATTTTAAGGAAAGTTCCCTTTATTCTTATATGCCCTAATGTTTTTAATAAGAATCCATGTTTTATTTTGTCAAAAGCTGTTTCTGCATCTGTTGAGATTATCATATGATTTCTGTTGCTTTTGTAATTGATATAGTCAATTATGGCAATAGTTTTCCTGATATTGAACAAGCCTTACATTCCTGTTATAAAGTCCCGTTGATCATAATGTATTATCCTACTGATCATTTACTGTAATCTCTTTGCTAATATTTTATTTAAGAATTTTTCATTGATATTCATTGGGGAAATCAGTCTATAGCTTTCATTCCCTATTTTCACCCTACTGGTTTAGGTATCATCATCATTCTATCATAAAAAGAATTTGGTAGATTTTCTTCTTTCCCTATATTTCTAATTAGTTTATATAGTAATGTAACTAATTGTTCTTTAAATGTTTGGTAGAATTCACTTATTAATCCATCCGTCCCTGCATATTTTTAATTAAGGAGTCATTAATTACTTGTTCAATTTCTTTTTCTAGAACGAAACTTTTTAAGTAATTTATGTCCTCATCTGTTAACTTAGGAAATTTAAATGTGCAAATATTTATCCATTTCAGTTATATTATCAGACTTTCTGTCACAGAGTTTGACAAAATGGCTACTAATTATTGCTTTAATTACTTTTTCATTGGTAGTAAGTTCACCTCTTTTTTGTTGCTGGTGCTTCTTTTCTTTCCCTTTTCTCATCAAATCAACCAAAGGTTTATCTAGTTTGTTAAATTTTTCATTGAACCAAATAGTAGTTTTGTTTATTTAATAATTTTCTTAGTTTCTCTTTTATTAATCTCTCTTTTGAGTTTCATAATTTCTAATTTGGTATTTAATTGGGATTTTTTTCTTTTTCTAGCTTTTTTAGTTGCATGGCTAATTCATTGACTTTCTTTTCCTCTATTTTATTTATGTAGCTATTTAGAGATTTAAATTTTCCCTTAAGAACTGCTTTGGGGCACAGAGCCAAGATGGCGACCTGCAGACAGCATTCTCTGTGAGCTCCTGAAACCTTCCCTCAGGCCCAGGCAAATTAAGCCCCAAACTGGTTTTGGAGTGAGGGCTCCACCAAACACTTGGACTACAACACACTTCTATCAACAATCTACTTTGAAAAAACTCCATAGATTAGTCTCAAGGGAATCGGCAGCTGGCCACCATCACACACCAGTGCAGCCGGTGCAGAAGTCGGGCTGCGACAGAGGTGGATTTTTGGCACCCAGGAAGCCCCTGGGAGACTCCGAAGCCACTTTGCTCTGCTTGTGGGCAAGTGCTTTGGCAGATCTGCCTTTGGTAAAGGGTGGATTGAGAGCAGCTGAAAACGTGGTCCTAGTGCAGATCTAGCGGCCCAGCCTCAGACCGGAAGTCAACTTGGCAAACTGCCCCAGGGCAAATTGAAACTGTGGCAGTACTCCCTGCTGGTGACTGATACCTTACCTCAAAACCATAAATAAGAAGCAGAAGAGAGCTCTCACTATAGACAGCTTCTACGAAGAAAAAGTAGAGCACTCCCCAGATGCTCAGATTCTGAAAACAAACCCAGATGAAGCAACAAAGGCAGACTTAAGCTGGTCTCCCTTTCAGAAGGATTACATGGAAGATTGCATAAAGAATCTCAAAAGAGAGCTAGAAGAAGAATGAGGAAATAAATTGAGATCAGGGCAACAAAGATATCAAAAACTGTAAAACAGGACTAGTGAATTGGAAAAAGAAAACAATTCACTGAAACACAAAATTGGTGAATTGGAAAAAATCACCAATTCACTGGAAAATAAAAATGGTGAATTGGAAAAAGAAAAGAATTCACTAAAAAACAAAATTGGTGAATTGGAAAAAGACGACAATTCACTGAAAAACAAAATTAGTGAATTGGAAAAAGACAACAAATTCACTGAAAAATAAAATTGGCAAATGAAAAAAAAGAATGCATTTAATCAAGAAATTCAACTGGCCAGCTAAAAAAGGAGCTAAAAAAGATGACTGAAGAAAACAATACTTTAAAAATTAAAATTGAACAAATAGAAGTAAATGACTAAAGAAGACTTCAAGAATCCATCAAACAAAAACAAAAAATGAAAAAATAGGAGAAAGTATGAAATGTCTCCTAGGAAAACAACTGACTTGGAAAACAGATGCAGGAGAGACAATCTAAGGATATTCGGGCTCCTTGAAAGCCACGATGAAAAAAAGACCCTTGAAGCTATCTTCCAGGAAATCATGAAAGAGAATTGCCCTGATATTTTAGAATCAGAAGACAAAATTGGCATTTACATCGTTCCTTTCACGCCTCCTGAAAAAGATCCCAAAATTAAAACCCCAAGGAATATCATGGCCAAATTTCAGGACTATTGCACGAAGGAAAGGATATTGCAAGCAGCTAGAAAAAACAATTGAAATACCGAGGAACTGTAATTAGAATTACAAAAGATCTGTCAGCTTTCACATTAAAGGATGGAAGGGCCTGGAATCAGATATTCTGAAAGGCAAAAGAACTTGGATTACAGCCACGAATAAGCTACCCAGCTAAAATGAGCATCATCTTCCAGGGAAGAAGATGGTCATTCAGTGATACAGGAGAATTTCACCTATTTCTAATGAAAAGACCAGATCTGAACAAAAAATTTGAACTCCAAATAGAGAACTCAAGAGAAGCATAAAAAGGTAAAAAGGAAAACTTTTGAGAACTATATTTCTACTATAGGTATCCTTAAAGAATGGCAATATAATTTGACTTTTCTTTGATAATAATGGAAAAGGAATTAGAGGTGGAAGGGATACCATACTGAAAAAGAAAAAAGGGGGGAGGGGGAAAGGAGGCAAAATAAAGTAAAAATAAAGGAGGTAAAATAGGGCAAAATCTCATAAAGAGACATAGAAGATCTAATATATTTGAGGACAAGAAGGGAGGGGGATGAGTATTGTGTAAACCTTACTTTCATTAGATTGGGCTCTAAGTAAGTATATCAGACATATTTGGCTTCAAAGAAAGGCCTGACCCTCCTTGTGGGAAGTTGGGAGGGAAAGGAGGAAAGGAAAGGGATAGACTGATAGAAGGATTCAGGGAAAGGTGTAAAGGGGAAAGAGGGGTTTTAAAGGGGGGGAGGACTGTTGAAGGGAGGTGGTCATCAAAAATAAAGTACTGGGGAGGGGGGGAGGGAGAGAGGGGAAAGGGAAGATAAAATCATAACTCTGACTAAATAAGATGGCAGGAAATATAGATATAGTTATTTTAACTGTGAATGTGAATGGGATGAACTCTCCTATAAAACGGAAGTGGGTAGCAGACTGGATTAAAAGCCAGAATCCTACAATATGTTGTTTACAAGAAACACATCTAAAACATAGACAGACATACAGAGTGAAGGTAAAGAACTGGAGGAGACCTTATCTTTTATGCTTCAAGTGAACAAAAAAAGAAGCAGGGGTAGCAATCCTTATCTCAGATCAAATAAAAGCAAAAATAAATCTAAATAAAAGAGATAGGAAAGCAACTATATTTTACTAAAGGGTACCATAGACAATGAAGCAGTATCAATACTAAACATATATGCACCAAGTGGTATAGCATCCAAATTCCTAGAGGAGAAACTAACAGAGATGCAAGGAGAAATAGACAGTACAACTATACCAGTGGGGGATCTCAATCTTGCTCTCTCAGAATTAGATAAATCTAACCACAAAATAAATAAGAAAGAAGTTAGGGAGATAAACAAAATGTTAGATAAGTTAGGTATGACAGATCTCTGGAGGAAATTGAATGGTGATAGAAGGGAGTATACTTTTTTCTCAGGGGTTCATGGAACTTATACCAAAATTGATCATGTGTTAGGGCATAAAAACCTCAAAATCAAATGCAGAAAAGCAGAAATAGTAAATGCATCCTTTTCAGATCATGATGCAATAAAACTCACATGTAATATAAGGCCAGGAGAAAATAGACCACAAGTTAATTGGAAAATAAATAATCTAATCCTGAAAAATGATTAGGTGAAAGAGCAAATTATAGGCACAATCGATAATTTCATCCAGTAGAATGACAATAATGAGACAACATAACAAAATTTGTAGGATACGACCAAACCGGTTTTAAGGGGTAATTTTATATCTCTAAATGGTTACTTGCATAAGACAGAGAAAAAGAAGATCAGTGAATTGGGCTTACAATTATAAAAGCTAGAAACAGGGGGCAGCTAGTTGGCGCAGTGGATAGAGCACCAACCCTGAAGTCAAGAAGACCTGAGTTCAAATCTGGTCTCAGACACTTAACATTCCCTAGCTGTATGACCCTGGGCAAGTCACTTAACACCAATTGCCTCAGCAAAAAGCAAAAAAAAAAAAAAGCTAGCAACAGAGCAAATTAAAAACCCTCAATTAAATACCAAATTGGAAATTCTGAAAATAAAAGGGGAGATTAATAAAATTGAAAATAAGAAAAGTATTGAATTAATAAATAAAACTAAGAGTTCACTTTATGAAAAAACCCAACAAAATAGAAAAGCTTTTAGTTAATTTGATCAGAAAAAGGAAAGAGTAAAATCAAATTGTTAGTCCCAAAAATAAGGGAGAATTTTCCTCCAATGAAGAGGAAATTAGAGTAATAATTAGGAGTTACTTTGCCCAACTTTATGCCAATAAATTTGATAATCTAAATGAAATGGAGGAATATCTACAAAAATATAGATTTCGCAGGTTAACAGAAAGGGAAATAAATTATTTAAATAGCTCCATTTTAGAAAAAGAAATAGAACAAGCTATTAATTAACTTTCTAAGAAAACATCTCCAGGGTGAGACAGATTTACATATGAATTCTACCAAACATTTAAAGAACAATTAATTCCAATACTATATAAACTATTTTAAAAGGGTAAAACCAAATTCTTTCTATGACACAGATATGGTGCTGATAGTTAAACCAGGTAGGGTAAAAACAGAGAAAGAAAACTATGGACCAATTTCCCTAATGAATATTGAAGCAAAAATTTTAAATAAGGTTTTAGCAATGACATACAGAAAGTTATCCCCAGGATAATACAATGTGACCAACTAGGATTTATATCAGGAATTCAGGGCTTTTTCAATATTAGGGAAAATATCAGCATAGTCAATTATATTAATAATCAAATTAACAAAAACCATATGATTATTTCAATAGATGCAGAAAAACCTTTGATAAAATTCAGAACCCATTCCTATTAAAAACACTAGAGAGTAAAGGTATAAATGGGCTTTTCCTTAAAATGATCAGTAGCATCTATTTAAAACTATCAGCAAGCATCATATGTAATGGAGTAAAACTAGAAACATTCCCAATAAGATCAGGAGTGAAATAAGGCTGCCCACTGTCACCATTATTATTTAATATTGTGTTAGAAATGTTAGCTTTGGCAATAAGAGAAGAAAATGGGATTGAAGAAATTAGAGTAGGTAATGAGGAAACCAAATTATTATTCTTTGCAGATGACCTGATGTTATACTTAAAGAACCCTAGAAGCTCTACTAAAAAATTACTAGAAATAATTCACAACTTTAGCAAAGTTGCAGGATACAAAATAAATCCACATAAATCATCAGCATTTTTATATATTACCAACAAAGTACAATAGCAAGAAATACAAAAAGAAATTCCATTCAAAATAACCATTGACAGTATAAAATATTTGAGAATCTATGTGCCAAGGAAAAGTCAGGAGCTATACGAACTAAACTACAAACACTTTACACACAAATAAAATCAGATCTCGTCAATTGCAAAAACATAAAATGCTCATGGGTAGGCCGGGCGAATATAATAAAAATGACAATACTACCCAAACTAATTCACTTATTTAGTGCCATACCAATCAAACTCCCAAGAAATTATCTTACAAATCCAGAAAAAAATAGTAGCAAAATTCATTTGGAAGAAGAAAACATCGAGTGTCAAGGGAATTAATGAAAAAAAAAAGGCTGATTATGGTGGTCTTGCTGTACCAGATCTAAAAGTATATTATAAAGCAGTGGTCATCAAAACCATTTGGTACTGGTTGAGAAATATGGTAGTTGATCAGTGGAATAGGAGAGAATCACAGGATAAACTAAGCAATAACTACAGCAATTTAGTCTTTGATAAACTCAAAGACCCCAGCTTCTGGGATAAGTACTCACTATTTGACAAAAACTGCTGGGAAAAATGGAAATTAGTGTGGAAAAATTAAGGCTTTACCCACATCTAACACCACATACCAAGATAAGATCTAAATGGGTTCATGATCTGGACATAAAGAGTGATATTATAAATAAATTAGAGGAATGTAGTACAGTTTATATCTCACACCTGTAAAGATGGAATAAATTTATGTCCAAAGAAGAACTGGAACTCTTAATTAAACAACAGATAGATAATTTTGAACATATTAAGTTAAAAAGTTTTTGTACAAACAGAACCAAAGCAGTCAAGATTAGGAGGGAAGCAATATATTGGGAAATCATCTTTACATTTAAGGGTTCTGATAAAGGTCTCATCTCTAAAATATATAGAGAATTGTCTCCTATTTATAAAAAATTCAAGCCATTCGCCTATTGATAAATGCTCAAAGGATATGAACAGACAGTTTTCAGATGATGAAATTAAAACTATTTGTAATCATATGAAAAGATGCTCCAAATCGCTTTTGATCAGAGAAATGCAAATTAAGACAACTCTGAGGTACCACTACACACCTGTCAGATTGGCTAAAATGACAGGAAAAGATAATGATGAATGTTGGAGGGGATGTGGGAAGCCTGGGATACTGATGGATTGTTGGTGGAGCTGTGAATGGATCCAGCCATTCTGGAGAACAATTTGGAACTATGCTCAAAAAGTTATCAAACTGTGCATACCCTTTGACCCAGCTGTGTTTTTATTGGGCTTATATCCCAAAGAAATCATAAAGGAAGGAAAAGGCCCGACATGTGCTAGAATGTTTGTGGCAGCCCTTTTTGTAGTGGCTAAAAACTGGAAACTGAATAGATGCTCTTAAATTGGAGAATGGATGAATAAATTATGGTATATGAATGTTATAAAATATTATTGTTCTGTGAGAAACGATCAGCAGGATGATTTCAGAGAGGCCTGGAGAGACTTGCATGAACTGATGCTGAATGAAATGAGCAGAACCAGGAGATCGTTTTACACAGCAACAACAATACTATATGATGATCAATTCTGATGGACATAGATCTCTTCAATAATGAAATGTTTCAAACCAGAGGGATGAGATGGGATGTGAAATGTGGATCACAACATAGCATTTTCATGCTTTCTATTGATGTTTGCTTGCATTGTGTTTCCTTTCTCTGATTTTTCTTCCTTGTAGATACGTTTTCTTCTTGCATAACAATGATAAGTGTGGAAATATGCATACATATATTTGATTTATCAAGTATTTTAACATAATTAACATGTAGTGGATATCCTGCCATCTAGGGAATTGGTGGGGAGTAGGGGGGAAAATATGTAACAGAAAGCTTTGTAAAGGTTAATATTGAAGAACTGCCCATACATATGTTTTTCAAATAAAAATTTCAATTTAAAAAAAAAGATGGCCATTGAACACAGTTGAGTTGATATTATTAAGATAATATGGAAAAAAAAGAGAAGAGAACCCAAGGTAGATAACTTGGGGAACATCCATAGATAGTGGAAATGCATAGTTTCATATAACAAATTTAGGCACTGTTACTGAAAATAATGCTGTTTATATAACTTCGTTAAAAATTATTTTTTCCTGTATTTAATCTTTTCAAATTAATATTTTGAAGAGCAAAATTCTGGTTTAAATATTTGTTTTGTAGAATATAAAAAGACAGATTTTTATTTTCCCCTCTGAGATAAAAAAATGTGAAAAATCAATTTTCTCCAAAAGGTAAGCTGAAATTTGCATTGTACCAAGCACTGGGAGATGACAGTGAATCTCAAACCGGCCCCAATAGAGCATCATCTCTATAATTCAAAACTTGGTGGCCATTTTCTTCATGAGTTAGACTGAAAGTATAAGCCATCTGACCTTTCATAGACTGTTCCTTGGTGCTAGGACAATACTAAATTCACTGATAATTCACCAATAAATTTGCTGTGCAGTGTTCTCCTTTTCTTCAATATGAACATATTCTACTCAAAGCAAACGCTATATAAAAAAACAGATTTATTTAAAAGATATGGTGAAAAGAAAATATTATTT
>JAJPUD010014155.1:0-19102 GCA_023553655.1 Myrmecobius fasciatus
GGGAGTTGTATAGTTCCACGCTCAGGCTTCTGAAAATGGTGCCTTCGGACAGCGGTGTCTATATCTGTGCCATTATCGCAGGCCCTCAGCTGGTCTTTGGAAGGGGAACCCAGGTGAATGTAGGTAAGGGCTCTGGCGGACATCCCTGCCCCGGGCGGGGGGCGGGAGTGGGGGTGGGGAGAGAAAGATGGACCCCAGAGTGGTCAGAGCCCACCTCTCAAAGGCTAGGAACCTCTGTCCTAGCTCTGGCTCCGTCAGAACCGCAGCCAGAGAAACTTTCCACTGAGAAGTGGGTCCAAGCGGGCCCTGAGAGGGGCCTCCCGTCCCGATCTGTCTCCAGGTAGCCCAGTTAGAGGAAATGAGAGGTTCTGATAAAGAGTTGCCAGAATCCAGAGTGCTAGGGATGGGTTTTTTTTTTTTTGGAGGGGGGTATTTGCTTGGGGTGGGGTATTGTTTTGTTGTTTTGTTTTTTGTTTTTTTAATCAGAGGACCTCAGATCAAATTATGCCTTTCCCGTTTACTAGCCATGTGGCCTTGGACAAACTATTGATTCCCTCCAGGCCTTTTTTGTCATCCATAAAATGAAGAGATTGCATGACCTGACCCCCAGCTCTTTAATGATGTAGTTCAGGAATCTGTCATTCAGGGTGAGGGGCTCCACAAAAGGAGGCTCTGCCTCCTACCCCTTTTATGGCTAAGCTTTTTTAGGGGTACTTAGGAGATGGTGGGAGCTTTTTGTACATTTTCTGTAGGAACCTAGAGTTTAAACCAGCTTGAATTGATGAATAGAGGTTGTAAAACAGATTACTGCGGCCATTCTAAAATCCTCCAGCCCAGGTAGGTCCTGCCTCCTGGGATTTGATTCAAATCAATTAAACAAGCATTTATTAAACAAGCACTGTGTACTGGTGCTGAGGCTACAAAGACATAACCAGCTTGGACTAGGGCCACTCCTGCCATGCTCTCCCTTAGCATTGCACTCTCCCTCCCTCTCTCGCTCTCTCTCTGTCTCTCTCTGTCTCTGTCTCTCTGTCTCTCTCTGTCTCTGTCTCTCTCCCTCTCTGTTTGTTTCTCTCCCTCTGTCTCTCTTCATCTCTCTCTGGCTCTCTCTGGCTCTTTCTCTGTCTCTGTTTCTCTCTCTCTCTCTCTCCCCTCCCCTCTCTCTCTTTCTCTTCCTCTCTTGTTCTCCCTTTCTCTTTTCTCTTCTCTCTGTCTCTGTCTTTCTCTGTCTTTCCCTCTCTCTGTCTCTCCCCTTCCCCCTCTCTCTTCCTCTCTCTTTCTCCCTTTCTCTTTTCTCTTCTATCTCTCTCTGCCTCTCTCTTTGTCTTTCTATTTCTCTCCTCTCTCTGTCTCTCTCCCTCTTTCCATTTCTCTCTGTCTCTGTGTGTGTCTTTCTCATTCGTCTTTCTCTCTCTCTCCCACAAACTTAGTGTAGCTTAGAAATACAACAACAGGTGTGCAGTCACTCAGGAAATAAAGCCAATGAAATCTGACTTGTTCTAAAGAAACCACAATTTGGGAGAAAATAAACTGAATCAAATGGATATGGCCAAGAAGATGTTAACTCATGGCTGTTGTTGTTGTTGTTCATCCTTCCTTTTTGAGGAAGACCAATGATGTTACAATGTTGGAGTCAGTATGGTGTTGACTGTGGCTGATCAGTCGGTCTTTGCCAGCTTTATTCTGAGATTTATGTTTCTGTCGAGATGGGGAATTTGTGGGTCGGGAAACAAAGGTTAGGGATAGAGCCTTGGATGTCTCCAAAAACATTTCATGAGTGGTAGTGTGGTCTAATGGCAAGTCCTAAAGATTCTTTAATTCTAAGAGCAATCTTGAAAGGCGTGGTGGAGAGCAGAAAGCATAGAACCCAAGGGTTCTAAGGAGAAGGGACATGGGTCAATTTCCTTCCGCTCTGGCAATGTTTGGGGTTGGGGGGGGAAGGTTATGAGCAGGTTTAGGAGACTCTGGTCTCTGTTGGTGCACGGTGGCAGCAGTCCCCCTCATTGTTTAACTGCCTGGTCAAAACAGGGCAGAAGCCCTCACACTCAGAATGACTTTCCCTCCTTGACTCTCAAATGCATTTATACCACTGAGGGGGAGAAAACTCTTATTCTTCCTTACACTTACGTAAAGCTCTTTGCAAGCTTTAAATTGCTATATAAATGGAAGGTCTCATCATCATCATAGTAGAGAGAAAGTTTCAGAAGAGGTCTACTGGGCATAGAGAGCATGGCTGCTGCATTTATTAATGCCATAATTTATATAAATTTATTTATAAATGCCAGGCACTGGGTGAGTTTCTAGCTATAGAGATATTTTTAAAAATGAAAGGGCCCCTGCCTTCCAAGAGCTTCCATTCTATTGAGGAAAAAACATGTACATATATAAGTATATTCAAAGTAAATTAAAATTAATTTCGAGATAGGGAAGGGGCATGAAATGGAGAAGGCTCCGTGGAAAAGGTGGCATTGGAGCTCAGCCTTGAAGGCAGTGAGGGATTCTAAAAAGGGGAGATAAGAGAAGCATTGCAGGTGTGGGAAATAACTTTTGGAAAGGCGGGAGATGGAGTGAGGGGTATGGGGAACAGCAAACAGATCAGTTCAGCTAAAATCTAGAAGGCACGGGAGCCCCAAGTTTTCTTGTAATAAAATGCTGTCTCCTTGTTGCAGTTGATGTCTTGCCTACAACATTTAAGCCCCCCAAAAAGACCACCCCCAGGAGGAGAGTATGCAATACAAAACTCTCAGATGTCACTCAACAAAATGGTAAGGTCTCCTCATTCCTCTGAATCCTCAGCAATATGCTTGCTTGGTTTTAATAAGGGCTCCTAAAAGTAGCAGGAATCATATAATTATATTATAAGTATGAACAAACTGTGGGGGGGGGTTAGTATCTGATATTTTGGATTTTCTAGGTCATTCTCTAGAAAATCTAGAATTAGCTTCATTTAATGCTTTAAAAAAATTATACTTTAAAGATGTGGAAATTGAATATCAGAAATGCTGAATAACTAGTGCTTCCTTTCCTTTTCCTCCAATTATCCCTTAGACTTGAGAGATGCCTCCTACTTCTGTCCTAATATGGGGACCAAAGAAGAGGCAGTGTGGTATAATGGTTATAGTGCTGCTCTGAAGTCAAAGAGTGCTAGGTTCAAGCTCTATAACTGACACATTCTGCCTGTGTGATCCTAAGCAAGTCACTTAATCTGTCTGTTTTCACCCTGGACAACTTCGTAAAAGTATAAATTAGAGATGGACTATCAATGTCCATTAATGGAGGTCATCTGTACTCTAGGGATTCCCGATGCCCATGAAATCATGGGTCCTCCCCCTAAAAAGATTTTATAGACTTTGATTATAATTCTTTTTCATCATCTAATGGCCAACCTCTTGAGGATGAACTCCTCTATTTCACAAGAGAAAATTGAGCATTGGAAAGACCAAGAGGCTTCCCACAGGCTGAGTCCAGTATTCATTCCGCTACACCCTCCCAATGTACTCAATGACCCAGACTGCTTCCTCTTCCTCATTTTTATCCCTTTGTCTTTCTAGCTTGAAAAGTCTTTATTTTTTTCTTTAGTCTGTCTTTCTCAGGTAAACTTCCTTTTCCAGTTTCACAGTCTCCTTGGTCACTCAAGCTGGAGTACACACTTTTTAACAATCCCTTCCCAGGAATGATTTGAAGAGAGATGTCTGTATTCAGAGACAATGCTGCCATTAACTGGCTTCTACCTGTGGTTGGGGTGGCTGAAAAGACCAGCGTGCTCTTACTGCGGTCACATCCACGCTGAACCACCTGCAAACACAGAGCCTTCATCTTAGGGGCAACAGTTTCAGGCAGAAACTCATTCTTATCGAAAACTCACATCTTCCTCCAAACCTTAAGCACTGATCTGCAGCTAGCAGGTGTTTAACAAACACTGCCTGGATTCTCTTGGCTTTTCCATCCACGATGCTGATCGAGTAGTTCTCTGCTCCTGCTTCTTTCATCTTGTCTTTGTTATGAATCTGTACACACTTAATCATACTCTTGGCCTCTTTGGAGGGATGTTAGTGTTCAACTAGTTAAGAGAAGCAGTCTAAAACAGTGTATAAAATAGGAAAGGGTGATGGTGAATGCTAAACTTGGTATCTTCTGGAAAGCCATCCTGTCTCTTAACGCTCAATTTTCTTCTCTATGAAATGGAGAAGTTCATCACCAACAGGTCGACCCCCCAATAAATGATGATGATGGCGTTTTTTGCCATAATAATCATTTATTAAGGCAAAAGTTCATAACCAGACATCCATGAACTCTTTAAACAATATTTTGAAAACTGTATTTCAACATAATTGGCTTCCTTTACAAATCAATGTATTTTATTTTATGTATTTAAAAACATTGTCCTGAGAAAGGGATTCATAGCCTTCCACAGACTGATAAAAGAACCCATGACACACAAACAGATTAAGAATCCTAGTATCAAGCAGCTTAGTGTGAGGGCATTGGAGACCAATTGTTAATTTTCAGTGTGAGCATTTATTTATATATTTATACCTTGGGGGGATTTTTGGGGGGAGATATTAATAACTCTTTTTTTATGTGTGCCATAGGTACCCACTGCAACATCCTCCCTCTAAGCCTGCTGGTAGGATGTGCTATGATTTTGCTAATCTCTCTGATTGTAATCATCCGATTGAATTGTAAGTTGTTCATCATCACAAATAGAGTAAGATCAAAAGATTACCATTTTTCTCAGTCTGTTGTAGAGCTGGGGAAAAGATGGAAAAGAGGGGGAAAGTTGGATCGCATCTTGAGGGCACTTTGAAGAGAACTCCATTGCATACAGCTGGCAGTTAATAAATGTTTATGAGGGGCAGCTAGGTGGCACAGTGGATAGAGCACCAGCCCTGAAGTCAGGAGGACCTGAGTTCAAATCTGGTCTCAGACACTTAACATTCCCTAGCTGTGTGACTCTGGGCAAGTCACTTAACCCCAATTGCCTCAGTAAAAAGCAAAAAATAAAAATAAAAATAAAATAAATGTTTATGAGATGAAATGAGTTGGAACTGAGTAGGACCAAGAATGAAGTGCCTGTCCCAGTGAGGTCCAGAATTCAGGGTGGTCCATGTGGCTTCTCAGAGCTGGGAAATGGGTGGGAGCCATAGTGATTAGGCTGAGAGATTGGATTAGGGTCATGTTCAGGATTAAAGATAGCATGGTACCATGAAAGAACACTGGGTTAGAATGAGAGATCCAAACCCTGCTTCTGCCACTCCCTCTGTGGCTTTTGCCTTATCACTTAACTTGTCTGGACCTCAGTTTCTGATGGCCTCTTCTAGATCGAAATCTTTGATTCGATAATAGTTTATTACTTGACTTTTCCCACTTGACCAGCGCATCTTCACAGAGTTGCAGAATTGGAATCATCCAGTCTGACCCACACCTGAATAAGAATCCCCACCATGACCTACCTGCCAACCTGTCATTTAGCCTCCACTTAAGGTCGTTGTTTGAAGGAGAATTCTGTCTCTTGAAGCAGACCATTGTGTCTGAAGACATCACACTTTGCATAGCTCTGTTGTTGGGAAGTTGGGGGGGGCATTTGTTTTTCTCACCTAATCAAGCCTCAATTTGCCTCTTTGTAACTTTCACCCATTAATCCTGGTTCTGTTCTCTGGATCCAAACAGAATAAATCTAACTACCTTTCATCTTAAATCTCTTCCTTTCTTATTTCTTCCATTTTCTCACTGAGACAGAGATGGCTCCCTTCTGACATTGCTTCCCTGGACACCATTTCCAATACCAGCTACACCCTCCCTCATACATCCAGTCACACTAGTGATAGTGGGGAAGAATAAATATTCATTGATCCCCACTGTCTCCCAGTAGCACTCCTCTGTAAGTAAGCTCTCTTCTGAGGTTACAGCAGTAGAAAGGTATTACCTGATCCAGGTTTTTGTGGTTATTTTCCATGGGGCTTTCAGGACCTGCTCTTTCCTCAATGAATTTCTTTCCTTCTCACTCCTGATACTTGGGGATTTCAACAAACATATTGATGCTTCCTCAAACACTCTAACTACTCAGTTCATCCCATCTTTCTTGTGCCTTAAAACCCCAGCCCTGTTCTTCATCCTCACTGTCGCTCCACCCCTCAGTTCTTCCTCAAGCCATCACCCCTTTGCTGATTCTACTCTCTTCCCCTTCTCATCTTGACTCTATATCTACCTTGTATCCCTTGGATCTCTTGTCCTGTTGTTGATCACACCTTACCAAACCCCAACCATGTTTACTTCCATCATTTGTCTCCTTCAGCCCTGTTCACACAATGCGGAACAGAGCTGGGAGGAATAATAAAACCATGGTGGCTTGAACACTAAAAACTGATCTCAACTCTGCCCTCACTCTCACAATGCAAACCTTCTATTCTTCTCTCATTGTCTTGTTGTCCTAATCTGAATGGCAACTGTTCCAAACTTTTTCATCTATCCTCAAGCCTCTCATTGCACCCCTTTCCTTCACATTTCCCTCATATTTGACCCCCCAAAAAATTTGAAACTATTTGAAACTTCCTCATCTCCCGTCACTCATAGAACTTTTCTCAATATCTTCTCTGTGACAATCTCAGATAAAGATTCTAAACTCCTGCATTCACACCTTTGATCCCATCCCCTCCTGTCTTCTCTAACAGATTTTTCCCATTATAATCTGTACTCTTTCTTCTTTAGTCTCTCTCTCTATGCTGGTTGCTTCCCTACTGTCCCCAACATGCCTATATCTCCCTCAGACTCAGAAAACTCTGACCTGACTCATCTGTCCAAACTAGCTACCATTCTATATTATTCTTATCCTTCAAGGCTAAACTAAACTCTTTTGTGGAAACTGTCTACACATGGGACTCCATTTCTTTTACTTTCTTTAAAACCCTTCATGATCTTGCTTCATCTTTCAAATGGAACTGCTTTCTCTAAAGTTTCCCATGATCTCTTACTTGTTCAATCTAATGGCCTCATTATTTTCTCTTGGGTTCTCCCTTGTTTATGTTTTTGTGACACTCTTTTCTTCTAGTTTTCTGCCTCATTCCGTGATCATAACTCCTCAGTCTCATTTACTGGTTCTTCATTCTTGTCACATGAAACAATTGTGGGGGTCTCTCAAGTCTCCTGAGAACACAGTGGATAAAAGCACCAGACTTGGAGTCAGAAAGACTCATCTTCCTAAGTTCAAATCCAGCCTCAGAGACTAACTAGAAAAGTCATTTAACCCTGTTTGCCTCCATTTCCTCATCAACAAAATAAGTTAGAAATGGAAAATGGCAAACCCCTTCAGTGTCTGTTAATAAAATACCAAATAGAGTCTTGAAGAATGACTGAAACCATTGAACAACAACTCAAGATTATCCTGGACCCTCTTCTCTTCTCTCTCCATCCTCTCTCATTTGATCTTCTCAGTTCCTATATTCTCAACATCTTTGACCATATTTCCAGATTTGTATATATCCAGTCCTGGCCTCGTGAAAGGTATCATTCTGTATCACCAGGTGCCTTTTGGATATTACAAACTATACATCATGTAATCATCTTGAACTCAGCATCTTCCCAGACAGAACTCATTATTTTTTTCCACCTCCAACTCTCCCCTTCTATGGATTTCCCTCTTTTTATTGATGGAAAAATAATTCTCCCAATCATCTGGTTCAAAACCCAACTCATCTATACTCACCTCGTAAGTCCAATCTATTACCAAGTCTTGCAATTTCTATCTTCCAGACCTCTCTCATACGTACTCTTCTCTCTGCTCATGTAGTCACATCTCTCTTTCAGCCCCCTCCTTATCTCTTGCCGGGACTATTGCAATAGTTTCCTAACTGGTCACTTAGCTTAGTGCCTGGAACATGTTAAATGCTTAGTAGAGGCTTCTTGACTCAGTGATTGCCCATTGCATATGACAGTCTTTAAAATATGCAAAGATGGTTATTTCATCTCTTCTTCTCCAGACTAAATATCCCTAATTTCTTCAATACTCTCCTTTGGACACTTTTCACATCAGTGTCCTTCCCAAAATGGGATACCCAGAACTCAGTACAATGCTCTAGGTCCTAGAGTTCTGTGCAATTTTCTCTAGGGAAGTTTTATATCTTATTCTGCCTTATTACTATTTTGTGATTTTCCATTCTCCCTAGTAAGCTCACAGGCTCCTGAGGTTGGAGATAGTGAGACCATCCATGAGAATCCCAATAATAACCAGAACAGTGAGGGGAATACAAGGAGGTGCTCAGTAAAGTCTTGGTTAGTGGACATGAGGGTCTACAGGAGGAAGTTAACACTCATGCTTCTCATTCTCTCCTCACAGATTTATGGAATCTAGCTCGTCATCACTTTGTGAAACAGTAAGTAAAACGAATCCCCAAAAAGATCGCTGATGTTTCATGCTTGGTGAGAACTCCCTGCATGGACTGTGACATGCAGCTTTCCAGTACTCCCAGCAACTGCCCCTTCTGACTTGTGACAGTCACTGAATGTAACCTAAGGACAAAAGCCCAGAAGTTCTGGATTAAATAATTATATGAATCATGTGTAAATCACAGAGAACCAGACTTTGAGCCAGTCAGAGCTGACCAGGGCGAGACATTTAAATCTCTCAGAGATTTTCTCACAGAGGAAGTCCAGGCTGTATTGTTCCCTTATCTTGGAGGTCCCTAATGCTAGTGAAATCACAGGTCTCATCCCTATTTCTGTGTGCCAGACTTGGAGTTAGGAAGACCTGAATTCAAATTCTGCCTCTGATACATAGTATTTGTGACCCTGGACAAGTCTTTTACCCTCTTAACACCACTGATCACTCCTTAGGGCATCATCAACAACAAATAAGTAATTAGAATCATAGGGCGATGAACAAATAAAATGAATTTATTTTCTCCAGGAGAGACTGCTCTAGAATCTATATATGTTGGGTATTGATTGGATTCTTTGGGTGTGCATTGTCTCCCTACCTCTACCTCCCATGGGTGTGCCAAGGGCAGGAATTACGCCAAAAACAGATATTGAAGAACTATGATCTGAGCAAGTGAGCCACCAGGTTTTGGTAAAGACATACAAGTGTGCATCCATTCTGATTTTCCAGGTGTGTCTGCACACAACTCTGTGGCAGCCATTTCTGGGGATCCCTCCACTGGTAAAGGATGAGCTCCAAACACCTCCTTGCTTGTTTAACTGATTGGTGATCCCCAGATTGAATATGTGTTCTAAGTCACCACCAACAGGCACTGGAAATTCTCTCCAATTCTGGGGTCTTGACTTTCTATCACTCCTAAGCCAGAGGAAACCAGGGTGACTCAAAGCAGGAAAGGAAGTTTCCAATGCCTTAAATGCAAGAGTATCTAGGATGTCAATTTTGAAAATATAGTGTTTGTCTAAGTTCCTTTTTAAACATTTCCATGCCCTTTGAGTGTAGTTGTCACTGCCCTCAGAGAGCTTACAATCTAATCGAGGAGACAACATAAAAACAACTCTGGATGCACAAGATATATATGGACCAGCTGACCTTGAAGGTCTGTTCTGGCTCCAAAGCCATGATTCTGTGGACTTGCTTCTTTCTTTGCTTTTCATGGAACTAGAAGACTCAGGTTCTCCCTCTCTCTGGTCCCTCCTCCTTTTTCTGCTTCTCAGAAATTGTAGTGTCCTTCAAGACTTTCTGCTCATCTACCTTGTGACCCTTCAATAAGTTCACATTTGGCTGGACCTCAGCGGAGAGTTGACTACCATCTTCTCTATGATCATCCTATAAAATTGGGCACTCGATGCCTGGAAAGAGCTAATTTTCATTGTTACTAATAAGAATAATTAGCACTTTAGTGGAATTGTAAGGTTTGCATAAAAACTCCATAAGATATTTACAGCAGGTGTTATTAATTCCATTTTACATCTAGAAAAACTGAGACTCAGAGATATTTTTAACCTGTTTCCATTGACTGTGAGTCACTCACTTGATCATTCTCAGCCTCAGTTTCCTCAAGTGTAATGGACTGGACTGAATGGCCTTAGCTCTAAATCTTTGATCTTAGAAATTAATAACTTTGCTTGCCATTTGGTTGATTTCACTCAGTTCAATTAAATAAGTGCTTTTCAAGCTTTACACTACTGGAGACAGAAAGACAAAAATAGTTCCTGACCTCCAGGAACTTATTTTTCATATGGGTAACAAAATACGGATAGTCAAGTCAATTCAAAATATAATCAGTCAGTTCAGCCACACAGCTAATCAATATCTGAGGCAGAATTTGAACCCCAGCCATCCTGGTTCTACATCGGGAGCTCTCCCTTATACCTTAGCTCACAGCAGCAAAAATTCAAAATACTGCCTTCAGATGATTAAATTGTCTGACTTTTTTTTTTCAGGCTTCAAAGATGAGCACCCCTCCATACCCCTCAAAATAAAGTTCTTCAAATAGCCTGCTGAAGAAATATGCTGGATTTTATAGAAGCAGAATTGGG
Organism: Myrmecobius fasciatus; assembly: GCA_023553655.1. NCBI lineage: Eukaryota > Metazoa > Chordata > Mammalia > Dasyuromorphia > Myrmecobiidae > Myrmecobius > Myrmecobius fasciatus. Next base: position 10,474 of record JAJPUD010014155.1, read on the forward strand.
AAACTAGAGCATCAGAATAACAATGAACCTGTGAGATTTTCCTAAGCCATTGGGACTGCCCACTTTGTACCATCGCCTGTCCCTCTCGTGAATTGGGTTCATGGGATTAATATGTTTGGCGGTCATCAGTAGCACAGCCTTCTCTTAAACCTCAAGCACTTTCCGCTATTTGCTGATTATGTAAAAAAAAAAAAAAAAAAAAAAAAAGCACAACTTTTGACACAAATACCATTTCCTGTTACTTGTGGAAAGATTCAGACACACTGGCCCAGAGCCTTTGAAAGTCATCGGTCAGTCGCCATGTCTGTAGTTTCTCAACAGTGGGTCTGGTACCGTGATTCCCAATGACTGTCTAACAGAAATAAGTTCACAGAAGTGGAAAATAAGCAAAGGCTGCAGATTGACCAATTTGTGCAAAGAAACACGACCTGGCTCCCGGCATTGGCTTCCGACTGTTAATATCTGCATGATACAGCTGACTTGGGTCTCCAGTGTCAATGAGGGTTACTTTGCATGGTAGAGAGGGTGCAGCCCTTCCGGCCCGCTCTTCTGGGTCTTATCTTTGTTATTTTCTCTTTTCTCATCTCTGAATGAAAATGGCCTTGGTTTTTTTGTTTTCTCTGTTTTAAAATAAAGTCTGATGTTAATTGTTGTAGAAGCTGGGTCTTGATGGTATCTCTGAGCTCCTTTGTTCACACAGAACAAACCAATATAACTTAAAACAGAAATGCCCCAAATGCAACGTGGGCTTTTATGTTTTAAAGGGTTTCTAGGGGCAGCTAGGTGGCACAGTGGAGAGAGCACCAGCCCTGAAATCAGGAGAACCTGGGTTCAAATCTGGTCTCAGACACTTAACACTTCCTAGCTGTGTGACCCTGGGCAAGTCGCTTAACCCCAATTGCCTCAGGAAAAAAAAAAAAAAAGGATTTCTAACAAGGATGCTATAAACCAGGGGACTTCTTCTCTGGGAGGACTCAGAGGTGACTTGATGGTATGTTGTGGCAGCAGATACGTGATCAGTGGCAACCATCATGTGAACACTGGCCCCCAGCCAAACCATTAGCAGCCATTCGATTCAATAAAATGTATTAAACATTAATATTAACATTAAATAAATGATATGCAAAGAGAAGAGACATAATGCTGTAGAACGTTAATCTGAGGTTCATGAACTTTTAAAAAATTATATTATTATAACTTTTAATATAATTGATTTTCTTTGTAATCCAATACATTTAAAAATCTTTTTCTCAGAAAGCCTCAGGAGACTGCCAAAGGGAGCCTGGACACACACACAAAAAAATGATAAAATTCTTCCACATTGGATTAAAGGCTGGCTTGGGGGCCAAGAAAATCTAAAATCAAGTGTTGCCTTTAACACAAACTTGTAGAGTGACAATGAAAATTATTGAACTCTCAGTGCCCAAGGCAACTTTCTAAGACTATTCATTATAGTCTGAATGGAGCATTACCTACATGGATGCGTTCACAGGTCAGATAAAAACAAACTAACCATACCTTTGCATGTAAAATATTAAAGTCTCTGTTTTGGAGCTCCAGGGACATGCGCCCAGAGATTTTCCTCCAAGATCTCAAGGAGTGGAGTTGGAGAAGAAAAGGTAGAAATCAGATGATCTCTACATACTCTTTCAGGGTCTCCCTCACATGTTTATTGAATGTTGAGCAATGAAATAGGAAGAGCCCAGAGATAGAACGTGCTCCTGCCCTACAAGGGAGCCACATTCTATGAAGAAGACAACCTTCTTTGTCTTTGGATGATAAGTTTGTTGGCAAGTGCTGTGAAGAAAAATGTGAATTGAAGGAATATTGAGCTGTGGGATACTACAATTTAGGAAACTGACACGTACAGGTAAGGATGTTAGAGCCCTTTCAGCAAAATCAAAGTGGGTGCCAGAAAAATCTGAGACCTCTCTCCCTCCACTACTTGACTTAAATATTTAATTATCCTTCCCTTTCAAAATCTGTTCCTGATACCAGTGTCACTTGCTAGTTTGCAAACTCACTTTGGTTGGGGGGATTTGGGTTTATTTGCTCTTAATTTTGTTTTGTTGGGGGAATAATACACACCTGTGACAGAGCTGGCTGACTTTAAGATACTATAAAGGGGCTGTGGGTAGAGCTGGAGAAAGGGGTGGAGATGAGATGAATATTATTGATGTGGGTACTTAAGGCAGGCTGGTGGGCTTTGCTAAAGAGGACTTTGAATAGTTTAAAATCCTTCCTGTTTTTCATTTTATATGTAAATATATGAACACAAATTTACAATCTGCCTGTGTTGTATATCAATACCCATTAGTGTTATTGATTTCTAGCTCTCTTTATCTATATTATCCTTTCCTAGTTTTATCAGGATCATTCGTGTATTTTTTGAAGAAAATTTATGGAAACATAGAGATTATTTGTTCTTCAAATGCTTAATAGAATAGGCACCTAGCATAGTGCCGGGCAGATAATAGGTACTTAATAAATGTTTATTTGATTGATTTGTGAATTCCTCTGGTCCTGGTGTTCTATTCTATGCAGTTTATTTATGGCTCATTCACTTTTTTTTCCAAAATAAGTTCACCTAATCTTGTCAATTTTGATCATTTATAATTTTTATAAAAATTCATCCTTTTTCTTTAAACTTGCTGGAATGTACATTACTCAGCATGGTTTTCTCTCCATTGTCTTCTGACATACACTGGTTTTGTAATCATACAACTGACTAAGTAGGTCAGTAAATCTCTCATTTACTCGGGGACTATTAGTTACAGACCTACCTCAGCTTTGGTAAAGGGAATTTTCCGTTCAGGGAATTAGCAAAATCATAGGTCTTCACACAACAACAAAAAATCCTGCCAGTTTAAACTCTGCCCAGAGATAAGCTCCCACATGGTCGTCCCTCCACTCTCCTACCTGTATATACCCAACAACCCCCCAACCATAGACCTTTAGTTTTAAGGTAAACTTTTCAAACCCACCACTCCGGGTGGCTATGTGGTTTAAAAGTTCACCCATGCTATCTCACCTTTTCCCTTCTTCATCGGTTCAGATTTCATTTGTCTTCCTTTCACTATTAAGAAGGAACACAGGATTCTGTGGTGACTTTCCAGGGTCCAAAGCTGGCCCAGGAAGCTAGAGAAAAGACATCACACCCAGCAAAGTGTTTTACTTTGTTTTATTTTACAAGTCACCCTGATAACTTGACAATTTTAACTAAACACTGTTTAATAATTGTAGGTTTCTGAGTCAAAGGTGTTCCTAATGAGGTGAATGGACTCCAGCAAAAAGCCGTGTCCCTGGTAACAATCCAGTAGAGTTACCTTGTACAGACAGAGTTATCCTGTACTGAAGCCCACTCTTACCTTATACAATCTGGAAGTTAAGCTACAGACGGCAACTCATAAGGCTATCTTGCATAAACAGGGGGAAACAGGATGAGTAAAATTTATTTATTAATGTATACAATTAGCATAGTTAGCACATCTTGCTTGGGGTCTTCTCCCATCTCTCCCCTTAATTACAAGTTCATTAAGACCTTTTCTTGTTTTAAGGCATATCAATAAAGCCTTGCTCCTTGACCTGGAGATAATTTGAGTCTATGAATTCATTCTGGACAACTCCCTACCTTCCTGATTTGTTTCTTGACTTGATGTTGAACCTCATCATTTTGTCGTCCAATTCAAAAATCATTATGACAGGTTAAGTCCTCTCCCACTCAAGGTAAGCCTCCTGCCTCCCTCCTTTTGCCCTGTAGTTAGGTCATCCCTTCAAGCACCTAGAAAGGCTTTGTTCTTTGGGCAAGTTGGCCATGATTCTCACAGAATTCCCTCTCAATATGGGATACCTTGTCTTGGAATATCTACTGTTCATTTTCCCTCTTGGGAACACTAGCAGAGACTATAGGAGCTTTTAGTTTTCCCTTCCTTCTATTTTTTACAGCTTGTGGCAAAGATGGGACAGTCCCTCCTTACACCTCACAGGACTCCCCTTAAATTAGTATTTTAATCACGTACTTTATTGTTTGTATTTATTTGTCTTGTCATTTTGTCTCTGTCTGTGTCTCAGTGTTTGCAGAATGTCCATGTCATGTTTCTGCTGTGAGATGCAGCCAGAAAGAAAAACTTCTAAGAGCTGAAGTTAGAAAGAAAACTAGGAAAGATTTATCAACATCCCTAAATTCCACCTTAGGCTTTCCATGAGAGATTCAGTATTAGAAAAAAAGGAAAAGTCTGTGACACTTTTTTGTCTGTGGTTTCAACATTGGCCAAGTTTCGGCTATAGAAATAAAGTTATATCATTAAAGTTGGAGAACCAGTAAAAATATCTTAGTAGATTCTGGAGGTTTTGAGATTAATCATTAAGAGGTTTGGCAATTCGTCACTTTAAGATTATAGGAAAGAACTCCTAAGACTCTGGGGTAATTCTAGGTACTCTTTTGAAACAGTCTCTTTTTTTCCTCCCTCCTCCCTCCCCTTTTCCCCCCAGCCCTTTTCTGACTGCAGCAGGAGAGAAAGAAAATGTACTCAGTGCAGTGAAGATTATTTGAGATAAAATGATAAAAGCAAGTAGAAGAAAACCGAAGTTGGATTAGAATAAGAAAGAAATAAGACCATGTAGTTTTAAAAGGACTTTAATCAAAACTAACTAAAGGAATATGTATATAGAAAAGAAATCAAGGAAACAAGTATTATATAGGAATGAGAGGAGCTTGGACAGAAAGGGATTTGAGAATTTGGAAACATTTGGAAGCAGAAAAGGTTTGCTACCACTTTAAAAACTCTGGCAGTAAAAAGTCTCATCTATATTTTTCTTTTTTCAGAGCAGTTTGCCTTAGGGTCTCAGGGTGCACACCCCCCTTCCCTCTTTCCAAAGATGAGGGACGTGGCAAAGAGCACAATCCAGAGTAACCCTAAGGATACTGTGTTGGGGTGGGCAGGCAGGTGCAGCAAGCTCAGTCCCTTCTCTGGAGTGCCTGTTGATCTCCTTAATTTGTAAATTTGTCAGATTTCTGGAAACCATTGGTGTGGGCAGGGTCATCAGCCTTGGGGAAAGAGCTTGTTTAGATTATGTAGTTCCCAAATAAGGAATGGTTTTATTTAAAATCTACAAGTTTATTTATCATATAGAAATGATTTCTAATGATTAGCCTTTATCCCAAGATGAGTTTAAACTTGAGGAGAAGAAAAGAAAAACAAGTGAAAGATGTTAAATAAAATTTCTTATATGTGTGGGTCCTGATTAAATTCTATTTCTTATTGCAATTTTATGAGAATAAAAATATCTAGTCCTAAGCTGTAATTAATTAAACTTGATATTTGGGATAAAATCTCTTGGCACTGACTGATATTGTTTTGAATTTTGAATTTAGATATGATTGTTCCTTGGGTCATCAGAAGTCAGTAATCCACCATTCAAAGGAAATGCCATAAATTACTCAAAAGGATGTGATCCTGAACTGTTAAAGGTGGAGATTTGTATTTGTCGAAAAGCTGGGAGGACAACCTTTGGCTTAAGTTTAAGGAGAGATCCTTCTGACTCAGTTTCCCAATTGGGGTCCTTTGATGAGGAATGTTTCCCACCTGAGTCTATCTGTGAAATGGAATTGTTACTGCATAATTAGTTGTCAACTGTGACTCTTACCTGAAATCAAACAGAGCCAAGGATAATTTATCCTGCCATATATTTACTTTTAGACTTAATCTTGAAGGACCAGTTTGATGCTGTTATAATCATGACCCTGCTTTTTTTTTCTCTTATAGCAAATTTCCATAATCAGAGCAAGTAGTCAATAGAACACAGGAGCACAAGGCAAATGTGTAAGATCATGCTGTTTTCAATCTGGAAATAAGTAGTTGTTATATTCTAAACAATCAGGTAAATGAGTATTTGGGCTAGTCATCTGCCTGTTACTAGAGGTATATATCTATATGAATTAAGGTCCTTTAAATGTTTCAAAATAATGTAAGATTAACTATTGATACAATTGTTTGTGGGACCTAGCTGTTATTCTATTTATTATTGAAATTAAATCATAAGCCTCTTCAGTGTGGTTTGGAGAAAAGAACTTGAGTGCAATCATTTTTCTTAGAGAGGTAACTTATGGAATAATTTATGTTACGTCAGTAGAAAAATCAATTTTATTTAAGTGTATCACTAATGTGCAAATAACATCTGTATGTACTATGTGTCCTATGGTACAAACATGCTTTCTTATAAAAATCTTATTTGATACATACTGTTTTGGAATTAAGTACTTATGTATCCTTCTAAACCTTGTATTAGAATTGGAGTAATGTATAAGTAAATTCATTTGCACAACCATTGCATTTAGGGATAGAAAGCTTCTATCTGCAAGATTGTTGTTACTCGTATTTCCACACCATCTGAAAATTCCCTCAACCCATCATCCCCTCTACCCAATGGTACATGTACCTTTGGCCACCTAAGCACCCACTTTACTGTTTACAACATGACTATCCCTAACCCTTTTCTTACTAGATTTCTTTCCTCCAGGCTGGGAGACAGAGGAAGGGGAAGATCCTCATCTACTTTTTTTTTTTATTTTCAGAATTGGTCAGTTCCTAAAGGTAGAACTTTCCCTGATTCCCTTAAAATTTTGGTCCTTTTTCTCTATTATCTCCAATGTATTCTGTATATACCTTGTCCATACATAGCTATTTGCATATTGTTCACACCATTAGTTCCTTAAAAGCAGAAAATGTTTTCTGCCTTTCTTTGTATCACCATAACTGAATACAGTGGCTGGCATATAGTAGGCACTTAATAAGTGCTAGTTAACTGACTAAATATAACCTGAGTTCTACCATATGATAGGTACTTAATAAATGCTTGCCCGCTGCTCATAGAAGGTGGGTGGCTTGTTTTCAGAAAGTAATCCCCAGGGGCCCAGTGGAGGTGAAAGAGCTAACATTCAGAACCTGTCCCTACTCAAACAGAGAGTAGCCTCTTCAAGTGCCCTTCCTAGTAGGAGGAGAAGAAAGAACTCATTCTTGCTGGTGTGTTGGTGGCAGCCCAAGAGAAAGCATCAATTAGTCATTGCAAATTGTTTCCTGAAGATAAGCAAGTCAGAACTAGACTTTTGGGGCTCAAAAGACAGCTTCAGTAATGAAGACTTTCTTAACATCGGATTTCCTTTTTATTTCCTATTTATTTGTAGATGCATTGCTGGAAGGGACTTCAGATGTTACCTAGTCCAGAAGCCTTTTGTACATCTCACCTCATCTCTTTGATGATCTGTCTTACATAGATACTAAAATCCTATAATTTATACACCCTACCTTATCCATGCACCTTTCCATTGACTTTAGCATGACTTTGAGTCCTTCAAAATGGTAGCATTTCATCATTTGCAGCCCTCTAGCATCTCCAGGGAAGATTTAAGAAGGTATTTTAAGAGATGGAGGGGTAGCTGAACCAATTGAGCTCCATGAATATAATGGAATATTAATGTCCCATAAGAATTATAAGGAAGAATTCAGAGAAATGTAGGAAGTCAAGTCTGAATTTAAAGTAGAAAGAAAGAAATAGAATATCTTTTGTGACCTTGAGCAATCTCTTTGAGCCTCCATTTTCTCATCTGTAAAATGAGGGAGTGAGACCAGAGGACCCCCAAGGCCCCTTCAACTTTTAGATCTGTGATCTTGTTGTTTTCTATATGTCAGGAAACTGAAAGTTGCTCTCTCATCTGCTCCAGTGCCTCCTTCAATTATATTTTTACCCTTTGAAGAATTCTGGCCCCAAGTACTTGTTCTGGTTTAACTTAATGTATAGTAAATGCTTTTCAGATGTTAAGAGTCTTTCATAAATGTTGATTGTTACTCTGATTACTATTTTTTCCCCTCTTTGGACACCCTCTATGGCTTCCCTTACCTTCCTAAGACTGTCCCTGATAGTCCTTACTCTTTTATACTGCCAATGGAATATCAATCAATTAAAAAAAATGTATTAAGTGCTTACTATGTGCTAGACATTGTAGTAACTCTTGGAGATTAAAAAAAAATGAGCCAAAGGCAGTCCTTGCCTTCAAGGAGTTTACGGTCTAATAAGGAGTTTATAATCTAATGGAATTAGAAAGGAAACTCCCTCTCTCCTTCCTATCTCCCAGCCAATCCTCAACCACAAATACCAGAAACCTCAAGTTTTTCCTGGTTCTCTCACTGGACATTTTTATCAAAGTTTCCTAAGATATCAGAGTTTAGGATCCCTGGTTTGTGCATATACACACATACATTGGTGTTAATTAATGGCTCTTGCCTCGATTGTGACAGCATGAAAATTAAACATCAAGCAATTAGGTTCTGAAACTTTTTTTCCCCCTGATTGCTATCAGCTTTGGAATAATTAATTCTTGGGGACCCTGATCAATGTACCAATCAATTGTGGCTTTAAACTACACAGAGGAAGGGGCAGCTAAGTAGTACAATGGATAGAGCATTGGCCCTGGAGTCAGGAGGAGCTGAATTCAAATATTTGAAATTTAATAGCTGTATGATCTTAGGCAAGTCACTTAACTCCAATTGCAACACAAAAATAAAATAAATGTTCTGTAAGAAATGACCAGCAAGATGATTTCAGAGAGGCCTGGAGAGACTTACATGAACTG
>JAJPUD010014155.1:23723-41550 GCA_023553655.1 Myrmecobius fasciatus
TTGTTCTTTGGGCAAGTTGGCCATGATTCTCACAGAATTCCCTCTCAGTATGGGATACCTTGTCTTGGAATATCTACTGTTCATTTTCCCTCTTGGGAACACTAGCAGAGACTATAGGAGCTTTTAGTTTTCCCTTCCTTCTATTTTTTACAGCTTGTGGCAAAGATGGGACAGTCCCTCCTTACACCTCACAGGACTCACCTTAAATTAGTATTTTAATCACGTACTTTATTGTTTGTATTTATTTGTCTTGTCATTTTGTCTCTGTCTGTGTCTCAGTGTTTGCAGAATGTCCATGTCATGTTTCTGCTGTGAGATGCAGCCAGAAAGAAAAACTTCTAAGAGCTGAAGTTAGAAAGAAAACTAGGAAAGATTTATCAACATCCCTAAATTCCACCTTAGGCTTTCCATGAGAGATTCAGTATTAGAAAAAAAAGGAAAAGTCTGTGACACTTTTTTGTCTGTGGTTTCAACATTGGCCAAGTTTCGGCTATAGAAATAAAGTTATATCATTAAAGTTGGAGAACCAGTAAAAATATCTTAGTAGATTCTGGAGGTTTTGAGATTAATCATTAAGAGGTTTGGCAATTCGTCACTTTAAGATTATAGGAAAGAACTCCTAAGACTCTGGGGTAATTCTAGGTACTCTTTTGAAACAGTCTCTTTTTTTCCTCCCTCCTCCCTCCCCTTTTCCCCCCAGCCCTTTTCTGACTGCAGCAGGAGAGAAAGAAAATGTACTCAGTGCAGTGAAGATTATTTGAGATAAAATGATAAAAGCAAGTAGAAGAAAACCGAAGTTGGATTAGAATAAGAAAGAAATAAGACCATGTAGTTTTAAAAGGACTTTAATCAAAACTAACTAAAGGAATATGTATATAGAAAAGAAATCAAGGAAACAAGTATTATATAGGAATGAGAGGAGCTTGGACAGAAAGGGATTTGAGAATTTGGAAACATTTGGAAGCAGAAAAGGTTTGCTACCACTTTAAAAACTCTGGCAGTAAAAAGTCTCATCTATATTTTTCTTTTTTCAGAGCAGTTTGCCTTAGGGTCTCAGGGTGCACACCCCCCTTCCCTCTTTCCAAAGATGAGGGACGTGGCAAAGAGCACAATCCAGAGTAACCCTAAGGATACTGTGTTGGGGTGGGCACGCAGGTGCAGCAAGCTCAGTCCCTTCTCTGGAGTGCCTGTTGATCTCCTTAATTTGTAAATTTGTCAGATTTCTGGAAACCATTGGTGTGGGCAGGGTCATCAGCCTTGGGGAAAGAGCTTGTTTAGATTATGTAGTTCCCAAATAAGGAATGGTTTTATTTAAAATCTACAAGTTTATTTATCATATAGAAATGATTTCTAATGATTAGCCTTTATCCCAAGATGAGTTTAAACTTGAGGAGAAGAAAAGAAAAACAAGTGAAAGATGTTAAATAAAATTTCTTATATGTGTGGGTCCTGATTAAATTCTATTTCTTATTGCAATTTTATGAGAATAAAAATATCTAGTCCTAAGCTGTAATTAATTAAACTTGATATTTGGGATAAAATCTCTTGGCACTGACTGATATTGTTTTGAATTTTGAATTTAGATATGATTGTTCCTTGGGTCATCAGAAGTCAGTAATCCACCATTCAAAGGAAATGCCATAAATTACTCAAAAGGATGTGATCCTGAACTGTTAAAGGTGGAGATTTGTATTTGTCGAAAAGCTGGGAGGACAACCTTTGGCTTAAGTTTAAGGAGAGATCCTTCTGACTCAGTTTCCCAATTGGGGTCCTTTGATGAGGAATGTTTCCCACCTGAGTCTATCTGTGAAATGGAATTGTTACTGCATAATTAGTTGTCAACTGTGACTCTTACCTGAAATCAAACAGAGCCAAGGATAATTTATCCTGCCATATATTTACTTTTAGACTTAATCTTGAAGGACCAGTTTGATGCTGTTATAATCATGACCCTGCTTTTTTTTTTCTCTTATAGCAAATTTCCATAATCAGAGCAAGTAGTCAATAGAACACAGGAGCACAAGGCAAATGTGTAAGATCATGCTGTTTTCAATCTGGAAATAAGTAGTCGTTATATTCTAAACAATCAGGTAAATGAGTATTTGGGCTAGTCATCTGCCTGTTACTAGAGGTATATATCTATATGAATTAAGGTCCTTTAAATGTTTCAAAATAATGTAAGATTAACTATTGATACAATTGTTTGTGGGACCTAGCTGTTATTCTATTTATTATTGAAATTAAATCATAAGCCTCTTCAGTGTGGTTTGGAGAAAAGAACTTGAGTGCAATCATTTTTCTTAGAGAGGTAACTTATGGAATAATTTATGTTACGTCAGTAGAAAAATCAATTTTATTTAAGTGTATCACTAATGTGCAAATAACATCTGTATGTACTATGTGTCCTATGGTACAAACATGCTTTCTTATAAAAATCTTATTTGATACATACTGTTTTGGAATTAAGTACTTATGTATCCTTCTAAACCTTGTATTAGAATTGGAGTAATGTATAAGTAAATTCATTTGCACAACCATTGCATTTAGGGATAGAAAGCTTCTATCTGCAAGATTGTTGTTACTCGTATTTCCACACCATCTGAAAATTCCCTCAACCCATCATCCCCTCTACCCAATGGTACATGTACCTTTGGCCACCTAAGCACCCACTTTACTGTTTACAACATGACTATCCCTAACCCTTTTCTTACTAGATTTCTTTCCTCCAGGCTGGGAGACAGAGGAAGGGGAAGATCCTCATCTACTTTTTTTTTTTATTTTCAGAATTGGTCAGTTCCTAAAGGTAGAACTTTCCCTGATTCCCTTAAAATTTTGGTCCTTTTTCTCTATTATCTCCAATGTATTCTGTATATACCTTGTCCATACATAGCTATTTGCATATTGTTCACACCATTAGTTCCTTAAAAGCAGAAAATGTTTTCTGCCTTTCTTTGTATCACCATAACTGAATACAGTGGCTGGCATATAGTAGGCACTTAATAAGTGCTAGTTAACTGACTAAATATAACCTGAGTTCTACCATATGATAGGTACTTAATAAATGCTTGCCCGCTGCTCATAGAAGGTGGGTGGCTTGTTTTCAGAAAGTAATCCCCAGGGGCCCAGTGGAGGTGAAAGAGCTAACATTCAGAACCTGTCCCTACTCAAACAGAGAGTAGCCTCTTCAAGTGCCCTTCCTAGTAGGAGGAGAAGAAAGAACTCATTCTTGCTGGTGTGTTGGTGGCAGCCCAAGAGAAAGCATCAATTAGTCATTGCAAATTGTTTCCTGAAGATAAGCAAGTCAGAACTAGACTTTTGGGGCTCAAAAGACAGCTTCAGTAATGAAGACTTTCTTAACATCGGATTTCCTTTTTATTTCCTATTTATTTGTAGATGCATTGCTGGAAGGGACTTCAGATGTTACCTAGTCCAGAAGCCTTTTGTACATCTCACCTCATCTCTTTGATGATCTGTCTTACATAGATACTAAAATCCTATAATTTATACACCCTACCTTATCCATGCACCTCTCCATTGACTTTAGCATGACTTTGAGTCCTTCAAAATGGTAGCATTTCATCATTTGCAGCCCTCTAGCATCTCCAGGGAAGATTTAAGAAGGTATTTTAAGAGATGGAGGGGTAGCTGAACCAATTGAGCTCCATGAATATAATGGAATATTAATGTCCCATAAGAATTATAAGGAAGAATTCAGAGAAATGTAGGAAGTCAAGTCTGAATTTAAAGTAGAAAGAAAGAAATAGAATATCTTTTGTGACCTTGAGCAATCTCTTTGAGCCTCCATTTTCTCATCTGTAAAATGAGGGAGTGAGACCAGAGGACCCCCAAGGCCCCTTCAACTTTTAGATCTGTGATCTTGTTGTTTTCTATATGTCAGGAAACTGAAAGTTGCTCTCTCATCTGCTCCAGTGCCTCCTTCAATTATATTTTTACCCTTTGAAGGATTCTGGCCCCAAGTACTTGTTCTGGTTTAACTTAATGTATAGTAAATGCTTTTCAGATGTTAAGAGTCTTTCATAAATGTTGATTGTTACTCTGATTACTATTTTTTCCCCTCTTTGGACACCCTCTATGGCTTCCCTTACCTTCCTAAGACTGTCCCTGATAGTCCTTACTCTTTTATACTGCCAGTGGAATATCAATCAATTAAAAAAAATGTATTAAGTGCTTACTATGTGCTAGACATTGTAGTAACTCTTGGAGATTAAAAAAAAATGAGCCAAAGGCAGTCCTTGCCTTCAAGGAGTTTGCGGTCTAATAAGGAGTTTATAATCTAATGGAATTAGAAAGGAAACTCCCTCTCTCCTTCCTATCTCCCAGCCAATCCTCAACCACAAATACCAGAAACCTCAAGTTTTTCCTGGTTCTCTCACTGGACATTTTTATCAAAGTTTCCTAAGATATCAGAGTTTAGGATCCCTGGTTTGTGCACATACACACATACATTGGTGTTAATTAATGGCTCTTGCCTCGATTGTGACAGCATGAAAATTAAACATCAAGCAATTAGGTTCTGAAACTTTTTTCCCCCTGATTGCTATCAGCTTTGGAATAATTAATTCTTGGGGACCCTGATCAATGTACCAATCAATTGTGGCTTTAAACTACACAGAGGAAGGGGCAGCTAAGTAGTACAATGGATAGAGCATTGGCCCTGGAGTCAGGAGGAGCTGAATTCAAATATTTGAAATTTAATAGCTGTATGATCTTAGGCAAGTCACTTAACTCCAATTGCAACACAAAAATAAAATAAATGTTCTGTAAGAAATGACCAGCAAGATGATTTCAGAGAGGCCTGGAGAGACTTACATGAACTGTTGCTGAGTGAAATGAGCAGAACCAGGAGATCATTATACACGGCAACAACAGTACTATATGACGATCAATTCTGATGGACATGGCTCTCTTCAACAATGAAATGTTTCAAACCACCTCCAATTGTTCACTGAAGAAAGCCATATACACCCAGAGAGAGGGATGCGAAATGTGGACCACAACATAACATTCTCATACTCCTTGATTGATGTTTGCTTACATTGTGTTTCCTTTATCTGATATATCGTTTGTGTAGATAAGATTTTTCTTGCACAACAATGATAAGTTTGGAAATATGTATACATATATTCGATTTGCCAATATTTTAACATAATTAACATGTAGTGGATATCCTGCCATCTAGGGGAGGGGTGGGGAGTTGGGGGGAAAAATTTGTAATGGAAAGCTATGTAAGGGTTATTGTTGAAGAATTACCCACACATATGTTATGCAAATAAAATAAAATTAAAAAAAAACAAAAACAAAAACAAAAATAAAATAAAATACACAGAAGAGAGAACAGAAGGAAGTCCAAAGGGAACACAAGCAAGACAATGGGGGTACTGTTGTATTAAATTTAATATATGCTTTTGTAAAAAAAAATAGAATATTATACATGTAATAGAAATTCATGGTTTCATATGTAATCCTTTTTATAAATTGAAATGTTCATGTTTGTCAATATTGGTCAACTTTATAACACATTTTAAAAAAATTTAAATGTTCAAGGATAGGCCAGTGCTCTTGAGTGTAGGTGGGGTAGCAGAGAAACCCTCCCAGGCTTATGATTCACTCCCCTCCCCTGGTGACCCACAGGGAGGTGGGATTTCCCATCACAGCTCTAGGTTTTCCTCTTGCTTCTTTCATTAATCACCTTGCTTAATCAATGGCTCCTGTGTATTTCACGAACCCACAAATATCACTGGGACCCAAATTGTTCCATTCTTCACCCATAAGGTACCAAAAGATCCTTTACCATTTCAGGAAAGCTTTTTGTTTAAAGAAAAAAGGCACAATGATTGACCACTTAGTATCTCTTATATCATACGGGAGGCTCCCTTTCACTTGATGCCCCAAGACCTTGCCAGACAAGTGTCTGATCCTGCCCATTTGAACCCATCATTTCACGGGGATGTCTAGTGACAAAGCCAGGTTAAAAACAATACCCCACCTGCCATCAGTGTTCCACCCACAAAACCACACCCCAACCCAATTCCTGGTGCTTTCATCATTTCTAGGTTTGTCTATGATATCATCCCTATGGGGTCTCCCTCCCACCTCTGTAGATCACAAATTTCTCTCTTTGGTCTTTAGTCGAACATGTAATTTCTACCTTCTGCCTTTATCTCCCCATCTGGAATTCCCCTTTCCCTCACTATCACTTCTTAGAATCCCTAATCTTCCTTCAAGATGCAGTTCAAGCTACATTTTCCATGTGATGTTTTGAAAAGTCCCCTAACCCTGGTTGCTAGTGCCCTCCCTATGAAGCTACTTCATATTTAAGTTTGTTTGAATTTATATATATTCTCTTTCTATTTATTCTACATGTATTTACAGTCTTTCCCATAAGAATGTAAACTCCTTTGGGGTAAGAATTGTTTTATTCTTTGTATCCCTAATAAGCACAGAGCAAGGCACATAATAGTTGCTTAATAAACAACTGAATTGAACTGAACTGAATCTATCCAAATCTCCTTATCTGGGGACACGCTTGTCCATGACCTCCCTCCATCTAATGTGCTGGAAGCCTTTCCTTTGATCTCCTGACGTAGTTTAAAGACCAGTGAAGCATTTAGACTGCTGAGTGTTTATTCCCTGTTCATAACTAACCCATCTTCTTTTCCCAACATATATCTCTTCTATGATATTTGCACACCATTTCACCTGTATAATTCTTTTTTTTAAATTTTTTTTTTTTTTTTTTTTTTTTTTGCTTTTTGCTGAGGCAATTGGGGTTAAGTGACTTGCCCAGGGTCACACAGCTAGGGAATGTTAAGTGTCTGAGACCACATTTGAACTCAGGTCCTCCTGACTTCAGGGCTGGTGCTCTATCCACTGCGCCATCTAGCTGCCCCCACCTGTATAATTCTTCACTGCTACTTTCATCTGCTCACATCTACCTACCACATGTACCTGCCTCCACTTCACACACCCCCCCCATGATGACAGATTTTAATCAGTTCCTAAAGGACATTTCTTGACAATCTATTCATTCTTCCATAAATTCAATTTATTTTATTTTTGAATTTTTATTGACATATTTTTCCATATGATGATAACTTCCCAACATAGATTCAGAGAAAACTCCTTCAAAGTAAATTTCCTGAAAATAGTTAGACAGCATCTCTGCTCATCTCACAGTTGTTGCTAAGCTTCTCTTTGCTACCAGATTCTGGATTTCATCTCCTCGGGACACTTGCCAGACATCTCTGCTTCCACCTGCCTGGACAATGATAATTATCACAAACAGATAGTATTCCCAATTCAAAGTCAATCGGAAGTCCCCAAGGTTAAGACTGAAGAGTTCACTTTTGCTGGCAAGCTCAATGGTCTCTGCTTTCAAGGAGTTTACATTCTATTGGGAAAAAACAACAGCAACACACACACACACACACACACACACACACACATATATATATTTTTCTCTAAGTAAAAAACAAGGCAATTTCTAGGGCTCAAAGCAGAAAGAATATTAGCAAGTGGAGGAAACAGGATAGTCCTAGTTTGAGCTTCGCCCTGAAAGAAATTAGTTCTTAGAAATGGCAGTAAGGAGAGAGAGTGCTTTCCAGGGAGGCAGGAGTTGGAATGAATGTCATGTACCATAAAAAGCAAATAAGTCAGTCTGCTGAAATACAGAGTTAGTGAGGAGGAGGAATACCCAATAAGCCTGGAAAAATAGGCTCCTACTAAAAATACTTAAATTAGGCAATGTTTATTGAACCCACCCTGGCAAGTGGGAAGTGGAGTGTGGATAATAGGATTGAAGCTGGAAGCTGCAATATCTAAGAGGTTATCAGGTGCCATTTCTTAACTTTACAGATGAGAATGGAGGAAAGTGTGGAGGAATCCAATATGGCAGCCAAGAAAGGTCCTAGCCCCTTTAACTTCATAAGGTGCTTTCTTCATACATTATGTCTTTGGGTATCCTGTGAGTTAAGTGTGATTACTCTTTTCTGATAGGTGACTTGTCTAATATTGCATAAAAAGTATCTGGACAAGAAGCTAGATCGCTTGATTCCTACTTTGGTATTTTTTCCACTATTCCATAAATTCATAGTATCATAGGATTTGGGGCTGGAAAAATCCATTGAGAGGATCTAGTCCAAAGGTTCTTTGCCTCCTGTTAATATGTTGTTGTTATTGATGCTGTTCAATTGTTTTCAGTTGTGTCTAATTTTTGTGACCTCATTGGGGCTTTTTGGCAGAGGTATTGAAGTAGTTTGTGATTTCCTTCTCTAGCTCATTCTACAGTTGAGGAAACTGAGGAAAACAGGGTTAAGTGATTTGCTCAGGATGTCACAGCTAGAAGTGTCTGAGGCTGGATTGGAACTCATGAAGATGAATCTTCCTGCCTCCAGGCCCAGCACTCTATCCACTGCATCACCTAGTGTGCCCACCATCTTTATATACTTGTGTCTATAATATTCAATAGCTGTTTTTCAATATAACTGACTTCCATTATAATCCTCTACATTTTATATTATGTATTTAGAACCACTATTCTGAGAAGGGGCCATAGCTTTCAATAGACTGCCAAAGGGATTAGGACACAAAAAAAGTTAAGACCCTCCAATCTAGTCCAATCCTATTTTTGAGAGTAGGAAACTGAACCTTGGAGAATTGAAGTCTCATTTATGCTCTTAGAAACTCAGCTTCCTTTGGGCATTCCTGGCATCTAGCACAATGCCTGGCACATAGTAGGCAATTAATAAATGCTTGCTTGATTAAGGACATACCAATCAAAAGGCAGAGCCCGAATTTAGATTCAAGTCCTGTAACAATGGAAATGTGGGACAATTGAAATTGGAGCCTCAGAATCTGAGTTCAAATGCTGCCCCTGTAACTTACTAGTGCAAGTCAATTTCTCTGAGTCTCAGTTTCTTCAACTGCATAACAAGTTGGTTGGACAAAATAACCTCTACGCTCCCCAAAACTGTAAGATCTTCTGGGCTTCTGACTCTAAATCCCATGCTCTCCCCATCATCCTTCATGGCTCCCCTACAGCGATCCGGGTCCTTACAGAGATCCGGCTCCTCTACAGATCCCGCTCCCCACAGAGATCCCGGTCCCTACAGAGATCCGGCTCCCCTACAGAGATCCCGCTCCCTACAGAGATCCCGCTCCCTACAAAGATCCGACTCCCTATAGCGATCTGGCTCTGCCGCCAAGCTAATTGGGTGAGTGTGATAGCACAGCCCCTCACCCTCCTCCAGTAATGTCTCAGAAGCAGCATTCTCCTGGAGTGTGTGCCCTGAGGGGTGACGAGGAGCCGGCGGCGGGCTGAGGGTGAGGGCTCGGAGCACACTGGCTGCCTTCCAAGCTGCCCCCTTCCCTTCCCTACACCTGCTTCTTTGATGTCTGCTGGTGGTTAGTGAGCCAACAAACTGGCGCTCCTTTGCAAGCCCCCTGAGCTCCGGGTGCACGAGCGGCTGCCTGCCATCGCTCCGAGTTTTGTCAGAGAATCAACCAAGTCTTTGTACAAATTCTGCTGCTGATAACCGAGTAACAAAGTTACCAGTTACCTGCTACTATGTTACTAGTAGCTATTGTTCAAAATAGCAAGGGAGGGCAGCTAGGGGGCGCAGTGGAGAGAGCGCCAGCCCTGAAGTCAGGAGGACCTGAGTTCAAATTGGGTCTCAGACACTTGACACTTCCTAGCTGTGTGACCCGGGGCAAGTCATTTAACCCCAATTGCCTCAGAAAAAAAAAATATAGCAAGAGGGAGGGCCTTGTAGTGATAAGGAAAGGACATCGAGTTTGGAATCCAGAGATCTATTAGATTCAAACCCCTACTCACAATAACTAATCAACAAACCTAGGAATGCTCGCTAAGTACCAGGCACTGTGCTAAGTGCTGGGGATACAAATACAAGCATAATGAAAGACAGCCCCTGTTTTCAAGGAGGTTACATTCTTTATATATAATTTTTATTAAAGCTTTTTTATTTTTCAAAACATGTGCATTGATAATTCTTCAACATTAACATTTGTAAAACCCTGTGTTCCAATTTTGCCCTCCTTCCCCCAACCCCTCCCCTAGATGACAAGTAATACAATATATGGTAGAAATGTATGTTAAATCCAATAGATGCATATATATTTGTACAATTATTTTGCTGCACAAGAAAAATCAAAACAGAAAAAAATGAGAAAGAAAATAAAATTCAAGCAAATAACAAAACAGAATGAGAATGCCATATTGTGATCCACACTCAGTTCCCACAGTCCTCTCTCTGGGTGTAGAATGCTCTCTCCATCACAAGATTATTGGAACTGGTTTGAATCAATTTGTTGAATGCATTTAGGAAAGGGTTCCACTGAAAAAGAAGATGTTCCATTTGGGAGTCTACATGCAGTTTGAAAATAATCTCCTTATCTGTTTCAGTATCTAGTGCCATGTTCTTGCTGAGCAAACAGCAACTCTCATTGTTGAAGAGAGCCATGTCCATCAGAATTGATCATCGTATAATCTTCTTGTTGCCATATACAATGATCTCCTGGAACTGCCCATTTCACTCAGCATCAGTTCATGTAAGTCTCAAAGAGGTGACATTCTAATGGGGAAGACAACATGTAAAAGGAAACAGAAAAACATGTGGGTGGGGTAGGGACTGGGAAGAAAAGGCATTGGAGAAGCCCAGAAGAGTATAGCCTATTAGGGAATAATTGAATGACTCTAGGTGAATTTTAGGATTATGACTCCTGTGTTGAAAAGTGCCTTAAAAGTCATTTAGTCCAACCTTTCCATATTATGGGGAGGGACCTCTGAGGCCATCTGAATCAACCTAGTCATGAAGGAATCTTCACCTTATGTACCCTGGGGTGAAGCCTTTTTTTTGTTTGTTTATTCATTTATTCATTTGTTTGTTTGTTTTTGATGGCAAATGAAAAAGGGGAAATCAGGCCTCTTGGACCAGATGTCCTATCACCATATATATTGAATGCTTACAGGATAATGCATAGATTATATGCAAGAAAAAGATCTAACTCTTAAGGATTTTGCATCTATGCTTCAGTAGAATGTCAACTTTGATAGAACAGAGACTGTTATTTTTGTCTTAATGTTCCAGCGCCTTACATAGTATCTGACACATAATAGGTCCTCAAAAAATGTTAAGATGAAAAATGGGAAGGAGATAGGAGGAGAGAAAAAGAAAGATCATGGGAAAAGAGGAGATGGAAGGCAAAGAGAAAAAAGGAGAGAGAAGATCATTAAATAATCATGGAAAATGAGGGAGGAAGGAAGAAGAAATGTAGACAAGTAATTTTACCTTTGAGCAGGATCTGTACAGAGGGGGCCCTAATGGCTGCTAATTTCTGCCTTCACCCAGGACCAGGAGCTTGCTAAAAATGAAACTCAATTTGTTGAGTGGGTTTTAGAAGGGGTTCCATTGAAAAAGAAGATGTTCCATTTGGGGGTCTACATGCAGTTTGAAAACAATTGTTTCAGTATCTAGTGCCATGTTCTTGCCAAGCAAACAACAACTCTTCCAACCAAACAACTAGATCGATTCAGAAAGTCAACAGACTTGAAATCTTTTATTGATATATCCTTTGTCTTTATATCATCTTCATTTTAAAATAATTTCTCTCTTCCCTCCTTTTTATCAGAAAGTCATCTCCTATTACAAAAAATAGAGAAGGGAGAAAGCAGTTCAGGAGAACAAACCAACATATCAACCAACTCTAACCGGCCATGTCTGTATTCTTCAAAATCCATAGTCCTCCATCCCTGAAAAGAAGGGAGAGAGATACATTGTCTTATTTTTTTTTGAATTTATTATGTGTTCATGGTTTGTTTGTGTTTTTCCCCAATTAATATTTACAAATACCTGCTGTGTTAGAATTACAAAGTTGCCACAAAAAAAAAAATAAATAAGACTGAGCCCTGCCCTCATGGAGCTTATATTCTTTCATAGGGATATAACAGCAACATCAAAATTATAATATTAAAAACCACACAAATAAATGAAAGCATGGAAAAGCAGTTATTAAGTAGTAGATACTATGTGCCAGCCTCTGTGCTAAGCATTGTAAAGAAAGACAACAGAGCTCACATTTAATGAGAAAACAACATACAAACAGCTAGGTACAAACATGGTATGGACGACATAGTTTGAGTAATCTTAGAGAAAAGGATGTAAGATCTAGAAGAGGTTTTAGCTGAGACTTGAAGGAAGCCAGAGAAGCCACAAGGGAAATGAAGAGGGAGCATTCCAGGCATGGCAGATACCCAAGAAGAGTTAGGAAATAAAATGTCCTATTTAAGGGACATCAAGGAAGCCAGTGTCCCTGGGTCTGAGAATACAAGGCAGGAGTGGTTAGGGGAAAGGAAGTTAGGTGTAAGAGGCCTGGAAAAGTAGGACAGGCCAGGTAATGAAGAGCTTCAAAAGCCAGACAAAAGATTTTATACATGATCCTAGAAGCAACAGAGATACTGGAATTCATTGAATGGAGATGTTGGGGAGATGGAAATATGGTCAAAAAGGACCAACACCACAGATTTAGAGCTAGAAGAGACCTTAGAAATCATGTAGTCCAACCTTCTATTTTACATTTTACAAATGTGTAAACTGATCTCCAGAGAAAAGAAGGGATAACCTAGAATGGCAACCAGGTCCTTTAAACACAAATCTCATTCTACTGTGCTGCAGTGCTGCTGGGATTGGGAGGGACCCTAGATGACTTTTGAGGTTCCTTCCAAGTCTGTAACTCAGGGATTCAGTAGGTAAAGAGAGCCCATGTTAGGATAAATGAATGAATAAATTAAAATCATTATCTGGGAAGTAGTGAGGTTACAAATACAGAGAGAGAAGGAAAGAGAAGAGGAGAAGGAGAGAGGGGAAGGAGGGAGGGGGAAAAAGAGGGAGGAAGAGGAAGAAAGAGAGAGAGACAGAGAGAGAGAGAGAATATACTTATTCTGAAGAAACTTACCTCCTAATAGAGGGAGAGACAAAGGGAATAAATATGAGACATAAAAGAGATGGATCCCCCAAGTCAGCAAGCTGAAGGATCCTAACAGTGTCACCAACAACAATAATTAGAGCTGAACGTTCTATGTGACTCTGGGCAAATTCAATTTTTAGTGACTTGTGGCAACTCTTTGAGATTCTAGATTTTGAGGTGGGTGATGACTTGCCTCAGTAGAAGAAATCTCTTCTTCGGGTAGTTCTCTGACACCAAAGCTATCATGGATCTGGTCCCCCCCCCAAAAAAAAACAGGAAAAAAAATAACTAGAGTTACAGTCAGTACCACCTATCCAAGAAAATCAGGAATTTCCTTTTCTTTATCCACTTAGAAACCATTACAGGGACTACTGAACTTCAGTAATCTAGAATTAGAGGAGAAGCTCAGTAGAAAATTCAAAGGATTGCCTGCTTGGAAAAGTTGGGATAGGATTGGTTTTTAGGATCTCAGTAATCATGTTGATTTACATTATGTTAAAACTGATCATCTGGAATAAAGAGGAAACTGAAGAGAAAGTTAGCAAGCCATTTATGATTTAATCTGCAAAGTTGCATATCTTTTTAAATTAAATTAATTTTATTTTAAATTTATGGGATAAAACAAATATTTCCATAATAGTATAATTTTAAAAGATGATTTTATATATAACATTTGCAAATCTACTGGTATATAACTTGCTTTTCCTTTTAAATATGTGATAAAGTTATAATGTAAATTTCTTTTTTTCCTCCCTCCTCTTCTCTCTCCCTTCCCCTCCCCAACCTAGAGATGAACATCATTAGACACAAATACATACATACATATACACACCTATATATGTATATGTGTAAAATTATTCTCTATGCAATTCTGTTTATCAGTTCTTTCTCTGGATTTAAATAGCATCTTTCTTCATATATATCTTTTATAATTAATTTGGGTATTTATAATAGTCATTTTTTCCCCTTACATTCATCTTTATTTTTGACTCCAGGGCAAATCATTTAATCTCTCTCATTTTCATTATTTGTAAAAAATGGCGATAATATTTGTATTTGCCTCCCAGGTTTGTTTTTTTAAGCTTTTTATTTGTGACATATATGCATGGGTAATTTTTCAACATTGTCCCTTGCAAAACTTTCTGTTACAAATTTTTCCCCCTACCCCCTAGAAGTCCAACATATGCTAACCATGCTAAAATACTTGACAAATCGAATGTGTATACATATTTATACAGTTATCTTGTTGCACAAGAAAAATCAGATCTACAAAAAAAAATCTGAGAAGGAAAACGTAATGCAAGCAAACATTAATAGAGAGAATGAAAATGTTATGTTGTGGTCCACATTCAGATCCCTCTCTCTGGGTGTATATGGCTTTCTTCATCACTGAACAATTGGAGCTGATTTGAAACATCTCATTGTTGAAGAGAACCGTGTCCATTAGAATTGATCATCATATAGTCTTGTTGTTGCCGTGTCTAATGATCTCCTGGTTCTGCTCATTTCACTTATATAATAGTCATTTTTAGAACAATATTGCTGTTTCTGTACACAATGTTCTCTTGGTTCTGCTCATTTCTTACAGCATTTGCACATCAAACTAGATCACCTGATTCCTCTGAGGTCAGACACAAGGAGTGATTTACAGAGATGGTTTTATAACAAAAAAAAGGATTAAAAAAATGACAAAAACTTGTTTTGAACATAATCCACTTGGACAAAGCAGCTCATCTGACTAGTTAGCTCCTCTCATACTTTCTTAATCCTATGTCAGATGTCCTTTCCTCCAGATGGTACCTTTTGTAACCAGAAAGAACAACTCCCATCTTTCTTAGAATAGTCCATTATTCACTTTAGACTCCAGCTCAGAAAGAAAAAGGGACTTAACCTCTAACTAACCTTTCTTCCGCTGCCGGAAAGAGGAACTTGGTCTTTTGAAAAACTTTAAAATCTTATGACTGTTTTATTCTTTTAAGTTATCTGCTGTTAAATGATAAAGTCATCTCAATATATTCACTACATCTGTAAGCAACATGGATTTAAGAGATGGTTAGTCTGATTTAGCTGTTAAGGTTAGCTTTTTCTCCCTAAAGAAGGGAACCTGATCCTATAATGAAATTACAAATAAATCCAATTAGCCAATAATAGCTCTTTTCCTTTGTCAACCAGTGATAGGGTCCAGGTAGAACACAGGACAACAGTCCAGGGAGAACACAGTTGTTCTTGATTGCCCCAATAAAGAGGCAGAGGATAAGGGATGCAGCTGTTAGAGGTTTGGGGTGGGGAAGAGTGCCTTGGAATAAAACTAGCTTAATCTCTTAACGTTTGACTTTCCCAGCAAGAAAAATATCAGTCCTGTCTAAATCATTGTACTTGGGCTACAAGCAAAGGTGGACCAACATAAGCCTACTTTGTAGATTTTTAGGAAGAAATTAGAAAGAGCCTCACCCAGAACTATTGTCCTAGCCACTCTCCTAGGCCCTGTGGGAGATACTAATGTCTGAGACTCGAGCCCTGTTCTCAGGAAATTCAACAGTCTAGAACGTGGTTTCCTAACCATTTTTGTATTCTGTATCCCTTTGGCTGCATGGTAAAACCTATGTGCTCTTTCTCAAAATAAGGATTGTAAAGGGATAAAAAAAAAATACAAATTATTACAAAGGAAGTAAATTATGGAGAAATAGAGTTCTCAAAATATTTTTAAATACAAGTTCATGGATCCCAAGTTAAGAATTCCTCAATAGTCAGTTTACAAATTGGCTGCAGAGCATCCAACTGCTGCAATTAGGATGCAGAGGAGAACATGATCATTGTATCAGGAGCACTAAATGCTTCTTGTTTATTCTCAGTTTAAGGGATTGCCACCATGGAAGGTAGAGAGGGAAACTTACATTGGGTAATGTAAATGATGTAAAAACAAACAAACAAAAAAAAAAGATGAAGTTTTTTTTAAATGCTTGTTGATCAACTGATATATATACATATATATATATATTTATGTTTTTACTTCTCTGTTCACCCACAAAAATATAAGGTTTTTTTTCTGGTAAGGACTCTATTATCAGTTTTATTTTTGAACCCCAATACCAGGTATATATAAATACAACAGAATAAATAATAAACAAATGCTTGTTAATAAATGAAATCAATAGCATCTTTTACATTCTCACATATCTCTCCAGGGCAGATACATGTCTCAGGCTTGTGAGTCTATTTGCACTGTTCATATTTCTCCATAATCAAGTCAAAACTCCCTTTTAAGTGCTTAATTTTATAAGTACTTTTTATACCTAATAATATATATAGGAATAAAGAATGGATCAGTGATTTCAATAGTTTTGGGAACTCTCAAAGCAAGAAATTCTCTCTTATCAATTTGGGTCAACAGCTACTCTGTAACCTTCTTCCTTCCCATTTCTCTCTATGTTCTCATTCTGAGAAAGCCAGTCTGGATTGTATCCCATTTCTCTGCTCAATTTTCCCTTCTTATTTAACAACCTTCACTCTTAAAATTAGTTATTGATACCTATAAAAATTAATTATTTATAACTATGAAAATTTAAAATGTTTTTTAAGAAAAATCATCACAATAACATAAAACTTTCAATGAACTTCTTTCCAAACAATCAGCCCCAAGGAACTTAACTTGAAGATTTAAGTTAATTCCAAAACCTTTTGTAAACTGAGTGCCTACTACATATCAGATCCTGTGCTCCCATATTTGTGATACAAAGACTGTAAAAAATCCATAATCTTGGGCATCAGTCCCTCATCTCAAGGATCATATAATCCATAGGGGCATGGTCCTAAAGGTGCATTCATAGTCTTCATTTCTTTCTATAGTAAAGTAAAATTCCATTACATCATATTGTACTTTTTTAGAATTTGGTCGGAAATGATTTCCAGGACTGGGCTAAAGTTTTCTTCATATACACAGATAAGTAATAATAAAGCTATATACCAAGCACAAGCGTCTTCAGAGTTAGATTAAGAAAAAAGTACAGCAGAATAACTGTCAAAACCAGAGCTTTATAACCTAGGGAAAAAATTGAACTTCTCAGTGACTGAATGTAAGTCCAAGGGTATATTGGATCCAACTCAAATTAGCTCATGAGAATCCAGTGTTAAATTTTCAGTGTGAGCATTTACATCTCAGAAATGAGCAAATGCTATAAATTAAGGGTAAATTTGTTATTTTGATGATTGTTTAGATTTAATAAAGTAATTAATACACATTAAATATAACTGTGTTACACCTACATTAAAAAATTAAATATTCATTAGTATACACGTTAGCTCTCCCGAGTTCAATTGAATTGAACTGCTCTATATAGACAGCCTGAAAAACATTTCAAACTTGTGACCACATGATACAAAAGCCGATGGTTGAGTCAGTCCCGTCCCTTGAGAGAAAGAAAAAAAGAAATTCAATTAATCAAATAAATTATCTTGTGTCTTAGAGTCCAAGTAATCAATCAAGAGACTGGATTTTTTATTTTTCACCTGACTGTTTTGATGCTGGGGATATGTGTTCTAGAAAAACTGAATATTAACAATAAGAAAATTCTACCCTCCATACTAAGGGGGAAATAATCACATCATGGTTAATGGCCAGTAATCCAGAATTCCTCTCATCCAAAAACATGAAACCAAAGCTTAATCTAAAAACCATCACACTTCAAAATATTTAATTAAAAACTAATTCTAGTTTCTAATCGTCCATGACCAAAGTCAGAGAGTATTTCAATGCAAATTGAAGTTAGAATAGGTGGGGGGGAAGGAATCACATATACCTATATGTAAAATTAATCAAGACAAGCAT
>JAJPUD010014156.1:2230-41548 GCA_023553655.1 Myrmecobius fasciatus
GGAAGGAGAGAGAGAGAGAGAAAGAGAGAGAGAGAGAGAGAGAGAGAGAGAGAGAGAGAGAGAGAGAGAGAGAGATCCTAACTTTTAGTGCTATTCAGTCCTGGAATGGGGGTCTCAAAAATATTAGGTTTCCCATCACTGGAAGTATTCTGAGATTGGATAAAAAGAACCTATTACTGCTAAAGCACTGTAAGTTTAAAAGTTTCTTCAAATATTTGATTTCATGTGTTTTTTTAAGTAAGAATATGATGTTAGGTATTTAATTTAGGCAGCAGAGGAAACTAAGACTTAGAAAGTTTAACTCCTTCTGAATCATACAATATAAATTTCTTCCTGGTCTTCCCAATTTCAACTGCAGCTCTCTATCTACTACCCTTCAGTGCCTGGTGGAGGATAATTGTCTACCAGGACACTCTATATGAGATTTCTTCTTCACTATAGGAGTTTAAAAGAGCTGAGATTTTTTTTTCCAACTAATATCCTGGAGGTTACTTCTACCCTACTGAGAAATAAGATATTATAGACCCTTATACTTTGTCATCTTTTGATCTCCACATTTTAAAGAAAGTTCATGAAAATGATTGAAGATATAGAGTAGGAGCAAATACTATTGAATGTATAGGAGTTATGGTCTTTAAAATTTAAAATAACCAATAATGATTTTCAAGAATTTGAAAGATTAGTTTTAAATCACTTAACAGTTGTTCTCTCCTCATAATGATCAATAAGTCAAGAGAAAATGTGGTTAAATCCCCATGAAAGAGTCTGGCTAAAAAAAGAAAAACAGTGATTCAATTATCAGAGTTTGAATTATAGTTTGAAAAAGAAACTGAGGCACAGGTTTTGCAGTTAAAAAAAAAAAAAGATCCAGGGGTTACAATGGAAAAAATAACAACTCCAAAGAGTCCCATGCTGGTGGATTTAACCCTCTCATTTTGTGCTAGGAAGACACAGCATTTTCCCTTCTGTTAACATAATTAAGAACATCAGTGTGCCCTGAAGGGGAAGACTATTCAATACTTCCTAGAGATTTTAAAATGCTGGGCTGAAAAACTTCTGTCAAAAAAAGAGGTTCAGTCTGCAACCACAAAGGGTTTTATTAAATAACCCTTTGAAGCCCTTATGGTTTTAGAAAATTTTGATCCTCAGCCATTGGAAGATTGCTAAGCCTCTATTAACAAATAAATAAATAACCAAATAAATCTACTATTATCCCCATCCTGAAAAATCAACTTGTTTGCTCAAAAGAACTTTAACTAAATTAATTCCATGAACTGAGTTGTCAGTTTTTCTTGTTCACAAAAGAAATAAAACACCATTACAAAGTAAAGAATTTTTTGTTTTACCTTTTGAAGATTCATCTTTTCTTGCCTTGTAGGGATTTAATCATAATTTTATGCCCCTGCCCTTAGCAGTTTATTACTTGATCTGTTGTCTCACATTTAAATTAATATGTTTCCAGTTTCTATAATATAAAATTTTAATTTAATTTATTATTTTTTAAAGTTTTTATTTATCACACCTGCTGCTTTGAAGTTGATGATAACATCCTGAGCCTGGCCTATTACTGATAGGTTCTCAATTTCTCATTTAACAGTCACATCTGCTACCTCACAGTTGTTAAATAGCTTTTTTTCATCAAATGGGGCACTTCTCAAGCTTGCTTTTTCTCCTCATTTTAGCAGAGTAAACCTCTGACTTTTGGAGCTACTCAGACCATCTAGACAACTGGGCCATTTATTCTGGATTCCTTTGCTTCCTGGAGCTTCTGGACACCTATCTTCCCATTAATGTACAGAGAACTGAATTACTTGCCCAGTAATTAGTTGTAATAGGAGTTTGGGTGGGACTCCTATGAATATAAGGGCAGGAGGAGCTGTCTTTTCTACTCTCTTTTTCCTCCCCAGACTGCAACAGTAATGTTCTTTATTCAAATGTGGTCTTTAATGACATGATCGAGATTACATTGTAACCTCAAGTTTTTTTTTTTTTTTCCTTTTGTGTGTCTGAGATTGTGGTGGTTGTTGTTTTGAGGGCAAGAGTCTGATCCTATAATTTTATCTATGTAGAGAATTCCCAGAATGGATACACCTTTCACTTATGTGGCAACTACTCCATAATTTATTGTCTTTCATAATTTCATTGCAGAACTCTACGCCTTAAACAGCTGGTAGGGGTCAGAGGAAAGACCTGAATTCATATCTTGGTTTTAAGAGATCCTATTCCACCTACTAAGAAGCAACTAAGATCTGAAGAACAGTCAGTCCTATCCGGGGGCCAATTTAGTCAGTAGCTCAC
The DNA here is from genome assembly GCA_023553655.1 of Myrmecobius fasciatus. NCBI lineage: Eukaryota > Metazoa > Chordata > Mammalia > Dasyuromorphia > Myrmecobiidae > Myrmecobius > Myrmecobius fasciatus. The sequence goes on from JAJPUD010014156.1 coordinate 4,529, forward strand.
TTCAGAGTGGGGCAGAAATGTATGGAATAAATGTGGCTCAAATGTCTCCAACACAGTAACTGAAACTTGAGAGCAGGCAAAAAGCCGGTATGTCAGGGGCTCTTCCTCTCAGGTATATGAAACTGGATTTTTTGGATTACTATATTTTAATAGAATTGGTTTCCTCTGAAATTCTATCTTTTTTTAAAATAAATTTAAAACTTTTATTCTGAAAAAAAGGTTTCATAGGTATCATATTGGCAAAGCAGTCTGTGAAACATGAAAGGTTAACAACCCCTGCCTAGAGGATTTTGGGAGACAAAAATGGATTAGATTTAAGCAGGACCTTGGGAGAGAGCAAATGAGTTTATTTTATTCCCAAGCTGAAATTTTGAGAAAATAATACTTTATTTATGTGGTATTTTTTTAAATTCCCCTATGATTTCAGTACTTTTGAAGTGAGTTGGCCATGGACTAGTTGAGGAGATCAGAAGGCCCTGAACAGAGTACTAGAGAGATGAGGTTTTGCAAGGGCCTAAAACTGAAACCCAGTGTTCATGTGCCCTTTGCAAGAGAAGGGTTCAATCCACAGAGTGAGAAGGAAATAAGAAGTACTGTATCTTAGATTATTTCATACTAATAACATCATTACTGAGCAAATCTACTCACAGGTGTTGGCCGTGCCTTTGGGGATGGGGAGGTACGAGCCAGGGCTCCAAGGTCTGCCCTGATAATTCTTCTTGCATTTCCCACAGTCGGGGCCTGTAGTGTTGTGTTCACACTCACAAGACAATTTATTGTTGTCAAAGACACACACAGTGGCGTGAAGGTTACACTTGCACCTAGCAAAGAAGAGACAAGGGTGTCATTTCAAATCAAGGTGTCATTTTAGCAGCCAGTATGACTCCACTCAACTATCCCTTTTAGTAATAGACATTTCCTCTATATTTGGAGATAGGGGAATTAAAACACTCTCCCAGATTGGCAGCATTTCCAAGTTGATGTCTATACTTATTAACACCTTAGCCTTGTAGGTTTACAGATTTAAAACCTGAAGAGACCTTAGAAATGATCTAGTCCAATTTCCTCATTGTCTCCAGACTGTAGTCTGGAGAGTTTAAAAGATTTGCCAAAGGTCAAAGATAAATTAAATGGCAGAACCAGGATTTGAATCTGTTTTTCTTATTCCAAATTCACCATCCTTTCCACTGTATCTGACTTAAAAAGTTTCTAGGTTTACTCATTTCCTGATTTAGGAGGCACAAGGAAAGCAATGATGTTATCTAGACTCAGCAAACCTGGAAGTCAGATTATCCAGGATTATTTTGGTGGCTTTTTTTTTAAATCAATATAAATTGAATCACATATTTAAACATTATTAGAAATTAAACAACAACAACAACAATCACATTAAGCAGCCAATAAACTCAGAGTGTTTTCATTCCAGGCTGTGGGGAGTGGGTGGGTGGGAGAAAATGAGACCCAGAATTCTTTTTTCAGAAATGGTTCCTTTTTCTGTATTATCACAAATTCACACAATGGGCTGGGAATCTGACTTCCTAGCCTGACAAAGTGGGCAATTGCAGAGGACTCCAGAAATTCAAGGACTTACTCTGAATGAAAATGCTTAGAACCCTGGAAAATCAAGACATAAGCAGTGCATACTTTTGGGAGTCTTTAGCAAAGGTCTTGCCTTTTTTTCCCGTGAGCAAGCTGGTGATATATGAGCAGTAACAATGGAATATGCAATTCCCACAGAAATGGTACTATATCTAACATCTTTGACTCTCAAAATTGCAAAGGCCAACTTGTTATTTGTTGAGGCAGCAGGCCATAAATTGCACCTCACTGAGTAGTTGACCAACTGTTCAGAAGGGGGGAAAAATTATATTTTACAGAATTATAGAGACTAGGAGTCAGAATAATGAGTGTGTGTATGGATGTGTACACAGAGAAAGAAGGATGCAACTGCATCTTTGCATTTGTGAATATAGGTGCTCGTAAGGGAATAAAAATACTCAGGACTGTCAAGGCCAGAAACAAAAATGATTACTGGGTTTTAAAAATTCGTTTTTTTTTTTTTCTCTTTCTCATAGGAATCTAGGTCACTGTTAAAGTAGAAATCCAAGTTTCATGTAGACCAAGCTATGTGTCCCCACTCTCTACTCCCCTTCTTGTAGATGACATGGAATGAGAAATAGCAACATCTCTTTGTAATATGGCAAATGAGGCTATGTATCAAGTACTGGAGTGGATTTCTTTAATGACTCCCTTCCTGGGGCCCTGCCACTTGCTCAGAACACTGACCAATAACTACCAGCATGAAGTACGTATCCAGGCTGAGAATTTTATTGCAGCTTGAGTCACAGCTGCCTCGCTGACTTTTAACTAAAAGGAAGAGGACCTTCAGTGGTATATCCCACTCATTGCTCCCTTGGGTAAAGCCTAAGCTACAGCTTTTTAAAGGGTCTTCTGAAAATCACCATACACTGGTTGCATCCTGTCTATTGTTTAGTGATGAAATCTAACAAGCTGCAATGGTGACATTTAAATAATATTCACTGTGTTTGGAAATGTAATCAACACTCTAAAAAAAAAATTTGGAAAAGTCATTTTTTAAAATATGCCTGAGGGAGAGAGTTCTTTCTCCCCTTGAATGTTATACTTGCACCTAGCAGGGAAAGACATTTAGACAATAGACAAAGAGACAAAGTCAGTCATGGATGGACACAGACAAAAATAGGGAGGAAGATGAGGAAGATAAGAAGGAAATGGAAGAGGAAAAGGAAGAAGAGGGGAGCAGTAGAGAGAAAAGGGGGGGGAGACACAGAAGAGGAATAGAGAGACAGACAGAGACAGAGTCAGAGAGAGACAGAGATGGGTAATGAAATAGACAATGTTCAGGAATAAGTGGGATCTCAAAACTTATGTTACATATAGTAAAAATTTCTCTCTAGTCAATACTGACTTCTTTAATTTCCTATATATCTCTGCCTGTGGGGTAGAATTAGAGATTATAATTATTTAGCATCCTATATAAGGCCAAAATTCCCCAATGAGGAGAAAGCAGTTTAATCCCAAAGGATTTACTTGTGACATATTTGGAGACAAAGAAAAGAATATTAATGTAAATAGAATTCTGCATCTTCTAACTGCTAATATTATTTCTAATCCAGGAAACACTTAGAAGTGTCTAGGACATTGCATTCTAAAACTGATAAGAGTAAAAGAAAACTCATCCTTCCTATTCTTTGCTTCCTTTGGCTCTCATCCACCAAAGTTAACCCATCCTTGAAGCCATAGTTCAATTTCTACCACATTCATGAACCGCCTACTCCAGCCATGTCAGTTTCCCACTTCTGAAGTCTCCAGGCTACTTATTTAGAACTTATGTTCTAAGTGACTTAAGTGACTTAAAGTGACTTTAAGTGATTTTCAGGTCATAAATTTAGAGTTAGAAATGAGTAGAGTTCACTTAGTCTAGACCCTTTATTCTACTTATGAGGAAAATGAAGCTCAAGAAAGTGAACCAATTTACATAATGTCACACATATTAAGTTGAAGAAGTTTGCTCCCAGTTTACAACCTCAAAAAGGAGAGAGAGACAGAGAGACAGAAGACAAAGAAGCAGAGACAGAGACAAAGACAGAAAGATAGACACATGCGCATACACACACACACACATATACACACACAATCCTATTGCAGAAATTGCCTTTATTTTTTCCTTTAAGCAATTATTGAAAACAACAACAACAAAAAAAGAAATTATTATAGTACTTTGATCCTATGAACATTGATCAAGAATTAGGAAGATTGTTGTAGATCATCTCAACCAAATTCTTCCTTTTAAAGATGAAGAAAGTGAAGTGAGAGATGTTGTTTAATGTGACCAAGGCCAGCCTTGGGAGAGCCACACAGGTCTTTTTTTTTTTTTTTTTTAACTCCAAACTTTTAACTTTTAACTCCAAATCTTTCACACTCTTCATTCTATCATGTCACATTCTCAATCATTGAGATTCAGTCACCTGATTTTTCACCAGAGATTAGAAAATGAAGGTCCAAGAAAGAAAGATAGAGGATGGGGAGTATGAAATATAAGATGAGGGGGTTGGCCAAGATGTACTCTGTGTTTCTCCTGGTTCTATGACTCCCAAGCAGATATGTGTTTGAGCCAACTCACACTCATTCCTGGGAGCTGATTGTTAAATTTCCAGAGCAAATATTTATACCTTAAAAATCACCAAACACTACAAATCAGTACTTAATTTATTGTCTTCTGGATTGTCTATACTTGAGGAAATGATGGCTAGAGAAAATAATGATGCAGATTCAACTTTAAAGTATATCTTCTGGATATTTTGAGAGCTGGTTGTTAAACATTTGCCAGCACGCTCCTACCCTTAAACTAAAGGTTACAAAGTCAACCTTTTCTAGCAGCAAATCTAAGTCTTTGGCTTCCAAGAAAGGGCATTTTGCTGTTTGATGATGTCCAAATCTTTAGGACCCCCTGCAGTTTTCTTGGCAAATTTATTGAAGTGGTTTGCCATTTCCTTCTTCAGCTCATTTTACAGATGAGAAAACTAAGGCAAACAGGATTAAATGACTTGCTTAGGGTAACAAAGATAGTGTCTGAAGCTGAATTTGAATTCAGGAAGATGAGTCTTTCTGACTCTAGGCCTGGCTTTTCATTTACTGTGCCACTTAGTTGCCTCCCCTCAAAAGGCATAAACAACTCTTATTTCTATGTCACATTGACTCTATTATCTTTAATAACTTATTTGGGCACTTACTATCTGACAAAGCTATTGAATTGTTGAGTGTGTGTGTCTCTGTGTGTGTGTGTGACAGAAAGAGACAGAGATGGACAAAGACAAACAAATATACACAAGAAGCAATTCTAATCACATTATAAGCTCTTTGAAAATAGTGTTCTGGCTTAGATTTCTTTCTCTCCTGTACAAGTTTTGAGTACATAAGTGTGTCACATAAAATAAAGGAACTGAATACCCCAAGGTCTCATATAGAAATGAAACTTGTCCTTGAATTTTATGTACAAAAGCCCTAGTATGAAGTTGGCAGATTTTCCAAGATGGGTGAGATGTCAGAAACTTAATTCAATTCAAATTCATCCTAAAAGAATTTTCCAGCTGCCTGACATCTGAAATTTGACAATTATGTTCATAAAAAAATGTTTGGATGCTCCTAAGAGTAGCACAGGGGCATAAAAAGGTTTATAGGAGAAAAAAAAAAAAGAGAAGTCATTTATTGATTTCAGGTTTTCTATAAATGGTTTGCATCTCAATGAATATTTAATTCATTTGGAAGGAAGGATGATATGTTTAAAACTAGATGAGATATTCTACCATCTAGTCCCAATTCGCATATTTTACAGATGAGGAAACAGATTCAGGAAGGTTGTGACTTGTCCCAAATGAAACAGTCAATCAACAAAGCATCTATTATGTCGATACTCTGGGCCAGAGTTTTCGTGAAGCAGAATAGATACAAGTGCAAATCCCTACACTCAAGGAGCTTCACAGAGGCAGTAAGTGAGATTTAGACTTGGATACCATGACTTCGTAGAACACTCATTCCATTGACCAATCCCCAACCTACCTACCACTATGTTGGGTGTTATACAGGATACAGAGTTATATTAGGATTTGTACCTTGCCTTCAGGAAACTTAGGGGAGGCAAACTAGACGCACACAAAAGGAAGACAATCTATTAATAGTTTTTCTAGTTTGAAGTCTACCCACTCTATCCTCAGTCACCAAAGTGATTTACCAAAACACCAGAGTTCCAAACATGTCATCTTCTCACACAAGAAACCGCCCTGACTCCCTCCCTATCACCTCTAGAATCAAATACAAAATTCTTTGAACACCAAACCTCTTTCTCCTTTCCTTAGTCTTCTTACAAGTCACTCCCATCCACCTATGCTGATCCAATGAGACTGGCCTCCTTGCTGATTCCTGAACAAGATACTCCATCTCTCAGCTCTGGACATTTTCTTTGGCTGATTCCCATTCTTGTGATGCTTTTCTTCATCACTTCTACTTCTTAACTTCCCTGACTTTTTTCAAATCCCAACTAAAATCCCAGGTTCTATAGGAAGCCTATTCTAACTCCTCTACATTCTAATGTCTTCCCTCTGTTAATCATTTCCTATTTATCTTGTGTATGGCTTGTTTGTATATATGTATTTGCTTGTCATCTGCCTGGGTAGATTGTGAGCTCCTTGAAAACAGTGACTGTCTTTTGATTTTTTTTTTGTATTTCTAACAGTTGGCACACTGACTGGTACATAAATAGATGCTTTATAAGACTGACTAACAGGGCAAGGCAAAGCAAATCATGACTAAATGCGGGGGTGAGTTAAGAGATTTACAAGGAACTTTAAAAATCATCGCTCTTTCGCTTTACAAAGTAACTAAGACGTACTGAGTGCATGTGGTTTGCCCACAGTCACAAAGGTAGTAGGTAAGAAGCAAGGACAGGAATTGAACTTACATCCTCATCTAACATTTTTCCTGATATATTGCATTGCTTAAAGCAAAATGTAGTTTGGGAAGCATGAAAGAGTGAGTTTTCAAGGCTAGCTTCGTGGAAGAGGAGGAACATGAAATGGATCTCAAGAATCTGAATAGGGAAAAATTTGGGAAATTTATTCAGAGAGAAATAGGTGAAGCCAACAAACAAAAATGGTCATGGTGTGTTAGGGGAACTTAATAAAGATGCACACTTCTTCCCTGATAGCCCATGAGTATTAAAAAACCAGAAAGGAAAGGGTTTGATTTTACTCTTAAAAGTTGTCAGTTTCATCTGGTTATCTTTATATCGGAAAAACTCCCTCTAATTAATTAAACTTGTGGCAAGGGTTGCTTGGACACTAAAGTGTGATTTCTAGAGAAACTGTATCTGCTGACAAAGCTTGGCTTCCCAGTTTGCTTTCTCAGTCATTGTGGTGCTGCCGTGTCAGAGCTGAGCATGTGAAAGTGGACACCAAGGTTCTACAATATTGCTCTATATTTAGAAATGTTCTTCCATTTTCCCCTGCTCAGTTGATTGCCATCATCCTATTCTGATCACACACTGAAATCTTTTATTGAAAGCATTCATTGGGTATCCCCCCCCTCCCCTCCAGTGGTAGAGAATGAATTTTGCAATGCTAGAAATTGCTCTAATTTCTTAGTATGGTAAAACCTGCTCTTATGTGGGTGGAGGATGAATATGTTCAGCTGGTCCCTTGTCTTTGACAGGTTCATTATTCCGACACGACCATCATTTCCCCAGGCACAAAACTCAAGAAAGCAAATCCACTCTGGAACTTCTGCCCTGGGATATCCAGTTGGGTGTGGAGACAGGAGGACCTGAATTCACATTTGGCCTCAGATTCTTATTAGCTGAGCCATCCTGGTCAAGTCATATAATCTCTGTTTCTTTAACTATAAATGATATAATAGTAATAATTGCATTTATATCAGGATTGTTGTCAGAATCAAATGAGATAATTCTTACTGGAAAGGATATAACAAATCAACTCTGTTATCATTCCAGTTATCATTCCTGTGATTTGCTAAAACAAAAATATCAGTCATCCATTTATATCTGGGTGTGCAAAGAGTGTTAAATTTATAATCAAACAGGCAATATTTGACTTCTAGCTTTGATATATCCCAGGTATATTATAAGTCAGCCTTGGTTTCCCAGTCTGTAAAATGGGACTACTTAAGAGTTGTACCATGTTCTTTACAAGGCTATGGTGCAAATTAGTAATTAAAGCATCATAAAATAGAACTATTATTGGTAGAGTGATTATCTTTAACAGCCAAATCTTTCATAATAATAGAATCTTAGCATTCTGACATCATCTAGTCCAATTCTATAATATATCTGAAAAGTGGCCATTCAACCACTTCTCAAAAATTTCAAGTGATGGAATTCTCTTTCTTCCAAAGGCAGTTTATTCTACTTTTGTACAGTTCTTATTATTAGATTCTCCTTATATTGAGGCATCAAAATACTCTCATTACCACTAATGATTAATATCCCACTCCTTCTTTGATGCAAACTTGTGATTTGAATGGAGTGAGGAACTTTTACTCTGGAAACTTTTCCCATCAATATTGGTCAGTCAGTAAACATGTATTAAACACTTGCTATATGCTAGACACTGATAAATGATGGGGATACACATGAGGAGAAAATAAAACAAAAGAAAACAAACTCACAGTTCCTGCCTTAAAGGAGAGTGCATTCCAGTGGGGAAGAGACATAAGTATAACCAGGCATACCAACTCATTTGTAATTTTTAAAACATTTGCCAGAGTTTGCTTTGTTGTTGTTCAGTCATTTTCAATCATGCCTGACTCTTTGTGACCCCATTTGGAGTTTTCTTGGAAAATATAATGGAGTGGTTTGCTCTTTCAATCTCCCACTCATTTTACAGAGGAGGAAACTGAGGTAGAGTTCAGTAACTTGACCAACGTCACAGAATTTAAAAAAAAAAAAATCTTAGATAAGATTTGAACTCAGGAAGATGAGTGTTTGATTCCAGGTCTGCTGCTTTTTGCTTTTTGCCCAGAGTACTGAAGGGTTAAACGATTTGCCCATATACAAGTCCTTGAACCTAAGTTTCCTAACTCCAACACCTGTCTTCTTTTCTAAATCACCTCTTTTGTATATTACCTTGTGTCAATTGGCAAGGGGGTGGGAAGCACTGGATATTGGGTGAAGGGACTGTTCACATATACTTTCAATAAATATCATGTGATATGTTACCATCATATGTCTATATGCCATGTCTGATATATTACTAAATATATTAAATAAAGAAGATCATATGCTCTTACTTCTAATATGTATTGCATTTAGTGAGTAGCCACAACCAATCAACTTAAGGCCTACACAGGAATCTACAATCTGTGTGAATGTTACTGAAGTTGTAGCTGTCTTAAGATCAAACAACCAGTAGAAAAAAAAAAATGCAGGCAGGCCATGAGCATTGATCTTCTGATTTCACATCCCACTCATTCCACTGTGTCATCTCTACCCCTCAATTTTCTGACTACTAAAGGACATCACAGAGTCCTAGAAGTAGAAGGGACTTTAAAAGTCATCTGGTTCAACTCTTACTTGACAGCATGAATCTGTCATATAATATTCTGGACAAGGGCTGTGCACTTTCTGCTTGAAGGATCTGATTGCCAAGAACTCAACTAGCTCCTGGGGCAATGTAGCCTATTTATCAATAGACTGAAATGATAAGAGATTCCCATGCTCAGCAAAATCAACCTCCTAAAACTTCCACCTAATGATTCAAGTTTTACTCATTGAAATGAAGCATATGAAGCCTAAGGCATTTTGGGTAGATGAACCTTTCAAATTTTTGGAAATGTCTGTCCTGCTCCTTTCACCCAAGACTTCTTTTGCTAGGCTAAAGAATATGAATTCCTTCAAGTGTTCCACATAGGACTCAATTTTGAGTCCTGTCAATAACCTTCTCAAGATATATTCTAATTTAAGGTTATTGAATTAGAACCAAAAAAAAAAAAAAAAGGCCTTTTGCGTTATTAGTCTTCTGATTGCTCCTTTTCCCTAGACTAAAATCATATCATTATTTGTTTTAAATATTGCTGTATTCCTCTCTTCTGAAAGAAATTGCCCTATATCAAACCTAAGTATCCTACAAATATTGTTAATTATAGCAGGGATGGAGGTGGGAGTCTATATTCAATGAAGTAGAGTTCCAAGTTTCCCTTGTGTCCCTCTATCTGCTTAACCATGGGTGTGTCACTTAATTTCTTAGTGTCTAAGGGGACTCTTTAAGAGCTAAAGATTTTGGAATTGAGGAGGAAACTTAAATGAGAAGAGAGTGCAAAAATAGAATCCATCTTAAACAGTTTCCTTCTTTATATTTACCATTTTGGCTCTCTCTAAGGACGGTTGACACAACCTTTCAGGAAAAGGCAGGAAAATGGGGAGCAATGTTATTTTTATGGTTTTTCACTTTGGAAACTGAAGTTTCCTTTTAACCTCTATTTACCTTACAGATCCAATGATGTCTTGAATAAGAAATTTCTTTGTCTGAAAGAAAGATGGAATAAAAGTCTTGGAGCTTTCTGGGACACCCTAAGCAATCCATTGGCCAGGCATCCTGAAGAACCTTAAACATATTCTCATAGTTTCCTTAAAATTTAACTATAAACCCTAAAAACTCTACCCAGAGAGACATTATAGAAAACAACTCACTGAACAATAGATTCTTTCAAGTATTACTAAAATATTTCTTCCTAATTTCTAAGGATTCCTAGAAGTATAGTATGAAATGCAAAGGGGAGAAGAAATTCAAAATGGGAGACAAGTTCACTTTGAGTCAATGGGGTAATAGTTGTCAGTAAGATTCATGGGAACTGAGGTTGCATTCATAGAGGTAGAGCTTCTGGGAATATGGAAGTGATAGTTGTAGGGTATCATGCTTTGATCAGAACTTATCTAGCACATCAGTTCTAGTTATCCCAGTCTCAGAAGGATGTACTTTCACATCTGAAAGTGTCCACAGGACAGTGAAAAGCCTTGAGTCTGTGTCTTCTCAGGCTTAGCCTAAGAAACTGGAGATGCTTAGCATGGAAAAGAAAAAAACAGAAATTGTAGAAGGGGCATAGCTTTGTTCATATGTATGAAGAACTGTTATGTAGAAGATGGATTAAGCTTCTTTGGTCCTCAATAGCAGAACTATGAACAATAGGTGAAAGCTACAGAAAGGTCAATGTAGGCTTGATGTAAGGGAAAACTTCCTAATCATTAGAACTTCCCCAAAGTGGTATAGGCTGCTTCAAAAGGTAAGAGACTCCCTCCCCCTACTGCTCACCTCACCATGGCAAACTTCTTTTGTGTACTAGCTGGACTAGATGGTCTCGGCGGTCTCTTCTGTTTAATATTCTGTGATTCTGACATGATTGATAATCCAAGGCTTATTATCATGTTGAAATATTATCATGTTCTTTTATGGCTTCTGTTTGTGAGGGAGAGATCATGCTAAATAATTGATACTGAGTAATAAGTGCAATAATGGAATAATCATGGTGGTGGAGAACACTGTTCTTTATGACAAGACCAATCAGAATTGAGCTCATGACAAATGTTGATCTGTACTGCCTTGATAAAGTAAGAGCTTGTTGAACTATTATACTCAAATTCATTTAAAATAAACTGATAATTCAATAAACCTCCTCTTCTAGAAATTTAACTGGAAGTGTTCTAGCAATCTAATGTCTATGAAGAGGTAATTAGAAAGACTATTGAGAAGGCCAAATTCTATATACATATTCAGTGTGACTTATGGTAGCTTGCTAGCCACTAAAATTCTTTTGCTTTTCCTTCTGTGCAGATCCACTTGAGATTAGCTTTTGTCCTTAAAATCCAAGTGGTAAAATGAAATAAATATTTTCGACTTCTCCTAAATATGTTTGGGATTTCAATCTGGAGTGGAGAAGAATTCTAAGCTTACCTTTTAAACTTCATACTACAAAATTCATGCCCAAAGAATTAGGAACACACATTTTCTCTGCCTTTTCCATGAAATTAAGATTTTAGCTCTGGATTCAGGCATAATCTCATCTAGAACATAAGGAAACTAAGTGAGAGTCAGAGAGACTGAATGATTTATCTATTGTCACATAGGTAATGAAGTGGCAATACCAGAATTTGAACTTAGGTCTTGTGACTGTGAAAAGGGGAAAAATGGTCTCTTCCATTAGAAATACATATAAATATTGTTTCTTAGTAAAAAGTTCTACAATAAAAAGTGTTTTATCAGTCTGGAAAGAAAACATAAATAGGCCACTCATACCTATTACCAACTTTCTTAGGCTAACTAACTAATCAGTGTATTAGCTAACCATCTTGAAGTATATTTTAACAATCATGTGACTAGCAAGCTTTTCACACCTCTAAAATATACATCTCTGTCCCTTTAAAGATAATATTATTTCCACATAATTGGTATAAGTTGTTATTTTATTTTTTTTTCCCTAAGGATACTTTCAATTGGATTGGCCTAAATAAATAGTTTTTTGGCTAGGAAAGAAGTTGATTCTGGGCAAAATAGTCTCTCTCCACTAGAGTAATGAGGAATTTGTAAAACCATCTTCTCCTTTATTCAGTACTCTTTAGTTTTCGTTACTAAATTCTGGAGGGAATTGAATTAGATTCCCATGGGTGGTATGGAAAATTGGGGAAAACAGCTTCCCCCCCCCAAATTTCCCTTTTCTGAAGAAGAAATACTTAATATCTGGGTGGCAATAGCAATAGTGCATCTGATAGACCACTCCAGTGCTGTACTCCCTCTTTTTTTTTTTTTCCTTTTTCAAGCAGCCTATTTTTGTTAACAAGCTCTAGAAAAGAGATGGAATTTTAAAGAAATTTCCTCCAAATTTCCTAAATGAAAGGAAATATAAGTCCCCATTTATAGTGCAGTTATACTGCAACTGTGTTGCTAGAAAAGATCAATACAAGTTATAATTGTCACATTCACCAGTATGCTGTTTTTCTTCTTCATACATGAAGATTAAGATAAGAAGTTTCTATGAGCTGAAAACATTCCCATGTAGAATATGGTGAGGATACTATTTTTTATTTTGTTCTGGATCTTTGATTTCATCAGGGTGATCACCCAATTGTGGTCATCTTACATGGTTTTCTTTAGCCCAATTTCTTAAAATATATCTATTATAAAAAATATAGCATTACAGGCACAGTGGAAGGAAGACAAGAGTTGGGCCAGTTCAAATACTGCATCAGACACTAGCTATCTGATCCTGGCTAAGTCACTTGACCTATTCCACTTCAGTTTCCTTATCTGTAAATAGTGATAAAAATATTTACCTTTCAAAGACAGTGAGAATCAAATGAGAAATTGTTGGTAAAGTACTTTGCAAACCTTCAAGAATTAAATTTTTATTGTGTAAAATTTCTCCACCCAATTATGTTTCCAATTCATCTTTGATTTGGCTGATTATTGTCTCTCATTTTTGAAGAGGACCAAAATGACATCTGTCACTATTAGAGTGTGTCTTATGGTGGCTAATCATACCAATACATGTTTGCAATGCTCTGCTATAGGTTGGACACAAATAGTTCATATGAACATTTGGGGATGGATTCTCTAAGTTTGCTCATCTCATGTTTCTTTTGAGCTACTTCAAATCTGCTTTGTTCATAGAACATAGCACTTTCTCTGATGAGGGCACACCATCCTGGGCAGTCCTGTGCCACTGTCTCCCCATGGAACATATTCAGTTCCAAAGCTTTTAAGAGAGACCTTGAGAATGCCCTTTTGACCACCATATGAGTGCTTGACAATTTAGTCAGTTACCTGGAGGCACTTCGATGCTGTTTACTTGCTCATGAATGTCTAGTTTATGTCAGAAGCAATATTTAAATCTCAAGTCTTCTTGATTTCAAGATCAACATCTATGCCATACTGCATTTACAAGAATTCTAAAAGAACTATAAAATAATTGGTTCAACTAGACTAATATTAAGTAGAATCCATAAGCAAGAATAACATATCTTTCTGTTGTTCTTTAAAGGATATAGGAAGGACTGACTAGTGAAAGCCCAGTCATGCACAAAGCGATTCACCTGGATAGCTAAACATTTGTGTGGATTCCCTATATATGCTCTCAGAACAGTACTCTTAGTGCTCTATTACATATATATAATGTAGCACTATGTTAGGTATACTTAACATAGGGCTTCTCCTACTTCACCACATCAGTGAAAAGCAAGCCCAGATGTCCTTTGACTGATTCCTATTGGCCAAGAGATTGTTGAGCCGAACTTTTGTGGGTATAATAAAAGGGAAATCTTCTTTGTGTGAGAATTCCTGCTGACCTCAAATTGTAAAGAGATTCTGGTTTTAGCAGGTTTACAGGAGAAATAGTCATTTCCCTATTAGGTCAGAAACCAGGGTCTTGTGGGTTCCTAGCCAAGTTTATGTCTGGGATGGGTCCACTTTCTGTTTATATCTTCTTTTCTTTGATATAGGATCTTTTGGGATTTCTAAAAACACAATCATCTAAGAAAGAGAGTCATCCAAACACAAGAGGACTCACATTTGGCATTGAGTGGCTGTCCTCACTCAATGGAGGCAAAATGTTAAATAGCTAATATACATCCCTCAAAGAGAAACTGTTTGAATAAGTCTGAAAGAGTTTTGAATGTTGTTTTCTCAACAGGTTATAATCATTTGATGCTTTCCCATTATTTGGCATTCCCTTTTTTTTATGGGAACAAAACTGCCTATTTTATACTTGATTCACATTTGTATTTTTAAAATTTCTTATTCCCTCTCTACCATAATAGGGAGGATCTTAAACAGAACCAAAAAGATAACTGTTTCTTAGCTAATATCTAACATTAGAATCTTAGTTTCCTTTTGAGGAATCAGACTTACTTTGTTTTATTTTTCCTTATAATGGTTGATATAAATAGCAAAACAAACTATATGGACTGGTGGTAGGTATATGCAGGAGTTAATTTAAACCAATTTGTGAAAGCTGATTAAGTTTTCAGTGCAAGCATATATACTTCAGAAATATACAAATGCTATAAATCAGGGCTTGGTTTACGGTTTTCCTGATTATTTAGAGAAAAAAGTGATGGTGAAAATGTTAATAAAAATTAAGCTTAAAAGTGTGGTACATTAACTTTTATTATTGTTTTAAGGCAAAAACCAGTTCAACATTAATCAATGGCCAAAAATATGGATGGCCTTGAACTTCTTAGCTTTTGTTTTTGCTTTTCCTGATCTGCATGTTGACCAAATAGAATGTGGGCCATAAATGGGCTTCCTTACCTCTTCTTTGTAAATGTGTCTGTGTACACACATGTGCATATTCTTTTTTTAGCAGAAGACCAGAATTGGGTTTTGAGGACACAGTATACTCATGAGAGAGAAAAAAAAAAAATATTATCTCCCTCAAAGCAAAACAACCCCCCCCCATTTAAAAAAAATTTCATGGAATTTTTCTAACTCAAATTCACATGACAGCAGCATGGTGTAGTGGATAAAGAACTGCAAAGACAGAAAAATCTGGGTTCAAATTCTGTCTTTGATATGTATTAACATATTAGTTAACAGTATGTTTTTAGGCAAGTTACTTAACTTAATGATTCTCTAAGTAAATTTCTAAGACTATAAAATGCAGAGAAAGTGCTTATCTACATTAGAAGAGAGAACTTTTCCTGGGAGTTATCCATAGCAATGAAATCCCAGATCTAGTCACTGTTCCAAAAACAAACAAATCCCCAAACCTCAGCATGCCTTCTTCAGGCTTGGACTTTCTGTAGTAGCAATAATAGAAAATGGGAATAGAAAATGGAAGCTCTCAATAGCTGAAACCTAGTAGATATCACTCAGCAGAGTGGTGATATGTCTAGCAGAGACATGATATCCAATGGAGATTAGAGGTTGAAGAAAGACTTGAACAGCTTTGCAGTGTCAGTCAGAGTTGTCCTGGCTGTGGTATGGCCTGGCCACGGGGTCTTATATGTGTATTCCTTAGTTACCCAAGCTCCTGGCAAGCATTTCTTCATGTTTCCTGAACATGTGTTCCCAATGTATGTATTCTTGATAAACATAATGGTAACCAAAGTTATTTGTGTACCTGCCTTCCCTCCTCAATAGTGGGAGGGAATATCTTATACCACATGTGGGAGGATATGTTTCATAGCCACAAATGCATGGAATGGGGATTATGTCTTGTTACTTTATTATGTTATATGGTTATTATTATTATTATTATTATTTATTTTGAACTAATATGGATGGGAGCAGTGGAGCCCATGAGCTAGGTTTAGAAGTCAGCGTTGATCTACAGACTCAAAATTGGAGTAGATTTTCTGGTTCTTCAAATTTGAAAGAAAGTGTGATAAATGTTACTTATTTAATACAGTGGACTGGTGCTTTTCTCATGGCACTACTTTCCTGATGTCATGGTCCTCTTGAAGAACAAAGAACAAACAGCAACATGATTATTAAAATCTTACCTTTGTCTTTTTTTCTCCCTCAATACTTTATTCCTTGGCAACCTCATCTACTCATCTACTTGTAAGTCTTTAAATATTGTTTTAATATAGATGACTCTTGAATCCACTTTTTCACCCTGACCTCATCCCACATTTCTAACAGTTTTTTTTATATATTTTCACCTGAATACCCTGCTAGCACCTCAAACTTTCAAAAATTGGATTTGTCACTTTTCAGAAACAACCCCTCTTCGAAACTTGTCTGTTATTAAGTATATTAAGGAGTTACAAAATAATATGCTATTGGAAACCTGAGAGAGAAGGCATGTGTTGAAGCTAGCTCTGCTCCCAGAGCTGACTGTAACATTTTCAATGTGAGCACTTAAACCTTAAAAATTTTCAGATGCTATAAATCATAGCTTGGTTTATTGTTTTGTGGATTTTCTAGATTTAAAAAAGTGATGGAGAAAATTTTTAAAGTACAGATTAAATTTCAAAATTTTTAAATGCATAATAATTATTAATATAAATATTATTTCAAAAGGCAAGCCATTTGGGGAAGCTCATTATTGACTGGGACATTCATAGAATCATAAAAATAGCATTTGAAGGGATCCAAAGGCAATCCAGTCTCTTGTTTGAAAAATGAACAAATACAGTCATAAGGAAGGAAGAAAAATAACGACCATTATTAAATGGCTAGGATGATGTCATGGGTGAGATTTGAACTCAAGTTCCTCTTACTATATTAAAAGACTCTCAGAAGTTCTCAGAATTGGCAATTACATTGGTCTCTAAAGGGTCTGGAGGAATTCAATAGATGAATTGAGTTAGCACTAAATATAATGCATATATGATACAGGACATGTGAAGCAAAAGAAGAGAAAAAGCAAAGCTCTACTTAGACAACTGTGATGGATTACCAACTACTTTCTGAGGCAGTCCATTCCACTTTTGGACAGTTCTAATTGGTAAAAATGTTTCATTTTCACTGAACAGAAATCACCCCTTTGACTGCTACCCCTTGTTCTTTTATCTGGAGCCAAGCAGAAAAAGTCCAATATCTCTTCCACAACATAACTTTTCAAATACTTAAAATAAAATTATAATTTTCAATAAAAAAAATCATACCACTATTGTTTAAGGATCTACTTTCTTTTGAAAATTTTGGGTTCCAAACTCCCGTCTTCCCTCCCTTCTCTTGAGAAGGAAAGCAATTTGATAGAGGTTACATAATAGTCATGCTATAAAAGAAAATATAGCCCCTTCACCCTGCCTGCAAAAGAAAATAATTCAAGAAAAATAAAATTTAAAAAGCATGCTTCAATTTGTATTCAGACACCATCAATTATTTCTTTGGGGATGGATAGCATTTTTCATCATAAGTCCTTCAGAGTTGACTTGGATCACTGGTATTGCTGAGAATAAGTCATTCAGTACATTTCACTTTGCATCAGCTCATATAAGTCTTTCCAGGTTTTTCTGAGAGTATCCTACTCATCATTTCTTATAGAACAGTGATACTCTATCATAATCACATACCACAATTTGTTCAGCCATTTGATGGGCATCCACTCAATTTCCAATTCTTTGCTACCAGAAAAGAACTGTTATATTTTTGTATATGTAGATCCTTTTCTTTTTTAAAAACAATCCCCTTTTTAGATACAAACATAGTGTTACTAGTTCAAGGGTATGCATGTTTTTATATCCCTTTTGAGCATAGTTTCAAATTACAGAATGGTTGGGTTGAATCAGTTCTCTGCTCCATTAACAATACATTAATGTCTCATTTTCCACAATCATTTCTATAAGGATCTATTTAGTACCAGGAACTTTGCTAGGCTTCGGGATATAAGTACATAGAATAAAACAATTTCTACTCTCTATGAATTCATGTTGCCATGGATTCTTCTTTTTTCTATGTTAATTACCTCTAGTTATTCCAAATTATCCTTGTATTGTGAGGTCTCTAATGACCTCATCTTTCTGATAGCTCTCTCCAATTTGTTGATGTTTTTCTTAAGACGTAGCAGTCTCTGGGGCAGCTAGGTAGCCCAGTGGTTAGAGCATAAGCCCTGAAGTCAGGAGGATATGAGTACAAATCTGGTCTCAGACACTTAACACTTCCTAGCTGTGTGGCAAAAAAAAAAAAAAATGTAGCAGTCTCAAATTCATCCTTAGAGGAGATGTAATTTTGTCTTGTTTTCATTGTAATACTATCAAAGTTCTAAATGGAGGGACAGCATTATGGCAACTTTATTGTCTGATTTATGGCTTTTATTAGAAGAAAAACATGTCACTTCTCTACAGAAAGCCATGTCAAGATCCAAGTCCATGGAATAGAAGGAATAGGAAGAAAGACTTTACTTTAAAAATAGAAAGAATGTTTTAATAACTATTACAGCTGTTTGAATATTGAACATTAGGGAAAAATGTTAGTTGACAGTGTGACATAGTATTCAAAAGAGTTGATGTTGTGGGAAGCTGAATGAAAAAAAGTCATAATGCTCATATAAGGGATATAGATGATCCCTCTGGACTCTGCACCACTCAGACCATTTTGGTCCAGAGGGATTATCAATATTTTGGTTTTATTCTAATAAAAATCATAGGACAGACTAGCTAATGGCTGTAATGATGCATGAGTGTTTGATGATCAAGCATAAGTTTGATACCATAACACTGACTCTCCATTTGCCACCTTGATAGTAGTATTGCAATGAAAACAAGACAAAATTGCATCTCTGAAAATATCAAATGGGCAGCACAGTGCAGCCTTTTAATTCACAGTACAGGGAAGTAAAGGTCAATTATCTCACTTACAGGAATGAAAGACATGTAGTAAAAGTCAAGTAGATATGCCACTGCATAATAAATATATTTCAAGCATGAGAATGAGGATATCCTACAGCAAAACAAATTTAAGGTTATACTTAATGCACTGGTAAACACAGAGACTTTAGAGAGTAATGGAGACAATCAGAAATATCTACTTATGACAATGAAACAGGCCCCTAGAATCCATGAGGTGACATATGTAAAGTGCACTGTATACCATGAATAACATTAGAGAGGCCAGTTATTTTTCTTCTTGTTCTTCTTATCATCATTATTATTGGAGAGAGATGGTGTTGGTATTAACTAGACAGTCACTACTGATTATTATCAAAGCCCCAAAAGAAAGAAGCAGGTGGAAGCTCTGATGGTCTGACATACAAGTCAGAAGAGTAAACCATGAAATCCAGTGCCCAAAGAAAGCATCTTAAAATGCCTAGGATATGAGACTGGAATAGCATGCTCAATTTAGCTGTATCTGATATATTCTTTTGGTTTACAGAGGTCAGGAAGGAATGTCAGTCCTTGATTGCAAAGCCACAGGGGAGGAGAGACCCTGAAACACCAAACTTTGAGATGAGACGCATATAGGAGAAAAAGCCTAAAGCATTAACAATCAAGAAGACCTGGGTTTCAGTTGCTTGCTAACTTTGGTGGAAAAGGAGGTCCCCCAAGGCTCTGTCTTTAGCTGTCTTTTCTTCTCCTATACTGTTGATTTTGGTGATTTCATCAGTTTCCATATCTTGAATTATCGTCTTTATATTGATGATTCTCATATCTCCTTGCCCAAATTTTATCTCTCTCCTGACCTTCAGTTTCACATTTCCAACCTGTTCATTGGACATCTCACAATGAATATCTTGTAGACATCTCAAACTCAACCAATCTAAAACTCATTATCTTTCCCCCAAAATTGTTTTCTGTTCAAAACTTCCCTGTTATAGGTGAGGATGCCACTGTTCTTCCAGTCACTCAGGATCATGCCTTAAGTGTCATTCTAGGTTCATTACTTTCTCTTATACTATATTCAATATATTTTCAAATTCTATCATTTCTTCTCTCCTTTGACACTTGAATTGTTCTTGTACAAACTCTCATTACCTCATGGCTGAACTATTGCAATAGAGTGCAAGTTAGTTTTCCTCCCTCAAGTTTCTTTCTACCCCAGGCTATCCTTCACTCAATGGTTAAACTGATCTTTCTAAAATGAGATCTGACCATGTCATCAGTACTACCAGTTACTACCATCACCATCACCACCACCACCACCCTTACCACTAAATGATATCTGATCAGAGAATTACTGATCAAAATATAAAATTCTCTGTTGGGCTTTTAAGTCATTCTTAACCTGATCCTTTCCTACCTTTCCAATCTTTTTCCTCCTTTTTTTCTATAAACTCTTTTATCAGTCCAGTGATCCTGACCTTTGTAATATTCCTTGCACAGGACACTTCACCTTCCAACTTCCTAGTGTTTTCATGCCTACAACTCTCTTTTTCTCATCTCTACAGGTGATTTCCTTCAAGTCTCAGCTAACCTCTCACCTATGTTGCTTAAACATAGTGATTTCCCTCTGAGACTAACTCCTTATTTATTCTATGTATATACATACATACAATGTACATGTATGTACATTTCTATAAATATATGCACATCACACATATCTCTCCACACACACACACACACATATATATATAGGTATAAATATATAGATAAACACATGCATATGCATAAATACATGCCCTTGCCCTCGAGCTCATATCACAAGGGAGAGACAACATTCAAAGAACTATACAGAATATGTGCGTGTGTCTTTCTATAGAGGAAGAGAGAAAGATACATAGACACATATGTATCTATACACTTATACATGTATACCTGCACAAATCATATATACACATCCGTTCATTTACTTATCCAATCATTCACTAAGTATTAAGAAGTTACAATGTGACAGATACTGTGATAGTCAATAGGTATATGGAAACAAAAATAAGATAATACAGGTTCTTCAGGTTCTTGTATTCTTCTGGGGTCTGTGATGTGCAGGAACTATTAAACACTAAGGACAGAAAGGCATTAATGAAACCAGATCTATGCTTATAGAGCATCCACATAGTCGTATTTTGCAAAAAAAAAAAAAAAAAAAGATACAAAATTAAATACCAGATAATTTGAGGGAGGGCACTAGCAAGTTGGGCCATCAGGAAAAGCTTCATGTATAAGAAAGGCTGTATTTGAGCAGAGCTTTGAAAGAAACCAAGAGTTTTAGAAAGCAGGATTGAGGAGGGAGTTTATTAAGAGTAATGGAAGGAAACCAGCATAAATGCATGCAAAGTGGAATATGAGGAACAACAGGAAGATGATGCATACTTACTTGTGTACCATCTGCATGCTATTGTTTTCTATAGAGTGTAAGTTCTCTGAAGGCAGGAACTGTTTTAGAGTCTCCCATATAGCAGGTGCTAAGCACTCTTTGATTATTCAATGAATCAATCAATATTTACTGAACATCTTCTATCTACCAGGCATTCATTGTGCTGTGCTGGTTAATTGATATACTAATTGGGCCAGTTAAAAGTTTATGATTAAAAACATCCTTTTCTTTCTGGTATTTATGGCTGTACCATACACAAGATCTGGGTCTGCCACTAGTGTTAGCTGCATGCAAATGCAAATGGCGTAGACCACTATGCCATAATGGAGGTAACTAGTTGGAATAGTGCATAGAGCATTGGGCCTGGAGTTAGGAAGACCTGAGTTCAAGCAGCCCTAGACAGTTACCACTTGTATGATTCTGGGCAAGTCACTTAACTCCAATTTGTTTCAATTACCTCAACTGAAAAATTGGGATGATAATAGCACCTATCTTTGTTGTTGTAATGATCAAATGAGATATTTGTAAAGCACCTGTCATTTATCAACTGTTACAGAAATGATTATTTTATTCCCTTTCTTTTGGAGTCATTGGGAATATTAACCAATTTTCAATTTGTAATTTATTTACTTTAAAATTTAATTTTGGATTCATCTCTTAGTCTGTTTGTAGTGTTTCTCCAAGATATTTGTGTCAATGAACCAGATCAACAGACTTTCCCCTGAACTGAATGTGTGTGAACTGGATAAAACTGGTTTGATTGATAGTGCCCTAGGCTACCAGAATGCAGATATGCAGAATCCAATAAACTCAGAAAGTAAGCTTTACACCCTCCTTTAGCCTCTTGCTGTAGGACTTAGATTTAAATTTTAGGTGTCTCTGCCCCTCAATTCTTTCTTCTTATTAATCCATTCACTGGTCTTAACTACCTTCCCTTCCTAATGACAAAGCCAGCTTCTATTGGTGTCAAGCAATTCTTGTCTAAAATTTTATATAATTTTGGGCCCTGAAGGTCTTTGGGCTGTCAACCAGAATGCAAAAGTGATTGCATA
The DNA here is from genome assembly GCA_023553655.1 of Myrmecobius fasciatus. Taxonomy (NCBI): domain Eukaryota; kingdom Metazoa; phylum Chordata; class Mammalia; order Dasyuromorphia; family Myrmecobiidae; genus Myrmecobius; species Myrmecobius fasciatus. Next base: position 26,817 of record JAJPUD010014156.1, read on the forward strand.
GTTCTATATCTGAAGCCTCCCTGTTACATCTTGTCCTTGCCTGAGGACAATAGGGCCAGTACATTAAGACTATTCTCTGTTAAAATCTGTTCTCCTGCCCTGGTGAGTAGTAATACAGTTTGTTAACTGCTATCCTTGTTAACTGCTCGGCTGCTTTTTATCTTAGCTCTTTTGCACTATAATTTGAAAGACTGGACAATAGGCAGGCTTTATCCATTTGGTCTCTCTTATGTGAATTCTTAGGCCAAACTCTTTTGAGTGGTTTTGAATCATTTCTAGGAAACTCTGCAATGGACCCAAAATTATCTAAAAAAACAGGTGAATCTGCAAAATTTTACCATTCACTGTACTGGGAATTCTATTTAGAATTTATGTTGGCCTTCCCTCATGACAATGTTAAACATTGCTGGAAAGCTTCCTTATTTACCTCCATTATCAACTCACTATCCCACTCTCCACAGTGATTCTTCCAAACTTTTTCATGTCTTCTTAAACTTCTCATAACTTTTTCCCCCCCTCAGTTTTTCACATAAGAACCTTGCCTCATATTTTATGAAAAAGTTGAGACCATAGGCCAAGATTTCCCTCTTCCTTCTTCTTCCTCATCTCCTATAATATTCAAATGACTTCTGCTACTATCTTTTCTTGTCTCACATGATGCCTTGCCAAGGCTAACCCATTTATCTGCTGAACCAAAAAAGGACCCTGTAAGTTTCTCATGAGAACCTGAACTTAGCCTCACATACTAGATCAAAGTGTCAAGCATGACCACAGAGTGACCTTGCCTATTTCTGTTCTGCTTACTTGGGCATCACACCCAGATAAGGTCAGTTATTGTTCCTCAAAAATATTGACCCTGGAAGGTCCCCCCAAGACCATTTCCATTATGGTATGCATCCTGTTACTCTCACTATTATATACAACCCAAACCCATCCCCATCATTATGTGCGCCTGGTTATTATTTTAGGCTGTGAGAAATGTAATTTTTTTGTATAACAGCTGCCTGATGACTGCATTCTTTTTTGCTTCTGTATCACCTGCTTGCTTTGCTATGTAAATGCTATTCTCCAGTCACTCTGGATCAAATGATTTGTGAACATGAGTTCCCAAAACTCTCCACAATTAAAAGATTAAAAACCAATTTCTATCTTGCCTCAGTTTCTCTGGCATTACATACCTATTCAAGTGATCCTGTTTCATTCCACAACAGATTATTCCCTTTCTAAACACATGTCTATGTCTTCCCTATCCTAAAAACAAAAAACAAACAAAAAACCAAAACCCTTACTTGATCCCTCCATTGCCACTATCATCCTATATCTTTTCTGTTCTTTATAACTAAGCTCCTTGAAAAGACTGTTTATAACAGGTGCCTGAACTTCTTCTTTCACTCTCTTCTTAACTCATTACAATCTGGCTTCTGACATCATTCCACCAAAATTGTCCTATCCAAAGTTACTAATGATCTCTTGGTTGCCAAATCTAGTCTTTTTCTCAAGCCCCATTTTCCTTCATCTCTCTGAAGAATTTGACACTTTTGATCATTCTTTCCTCCAAGATATTCTCTCTCTAGTTTTTCAGGACACCACTCTTTCCTAGTTTTTTTCCTACCCATCTGACAGCTTTTTCTTTGTCTCCACTGCATCCCTCAGTTCTATCCTAGACCCTCTTCTCTTCTTCTTCTATACTACCTCACTTGGTAATCTCATAAATTCCCATGGATTTAATTATCATCTCTATGCTGATGATTCTTTACTTTTCCAGCTCCAGTCTCTCTGCTGACCTCCAATCTCAAATCTAACTTTTAGACATCTCAAACTGGATATCCAGTAGATATCTTAAAATGAGTATGTTCAACACAGAAGTCATTATCTTCCCCTCTAATCCTTTCTAGTTCCTACTGTCTGCATTACTATAGAGGGCAATACCATCCTCCCAGTCCCTTAGGTTCATAACCTAGGAGTTATCCTGGACTCCTCATTATCTCTCACTTCCAAATCCAAGCTATTGTACAGACTTTCTTTCACCTTTGCAATGTCTCCAAACACCCCCTTCTCTTTTCTGAAGCTGTCACAGCTCTAATGAGGGCTCTTATCACCTCAAGCCTTGATTATTTCAATAACCTGCTGGTATGCATGCCTGGCTTAAGCCTCTCCCTACTCTAATTCATTCTCCATTTTCCCACTAAAGGGATTTTCCTAAATTGCTTGTCTGATCAAGTCACTCCCTCTATTAAATAAACCCCAGAGCTTCCTATCTCTCTAGGAGCAAATACAAAATGCTCTATTTTGCATCCAAAATCCTTCATACTTCCTCTTTCCAGTATTCTTACCCCTTACTGCCTATCACACACTATTTGATCCAGTGACACAGTTTTCCTGGCTATTCCACAAATAGAGATGGAGGATCTCTGCCCTGAAATATTCTCTCTGGCTGTCCCCCAGTATTAGGATGCTATTTGTCTTCTGCTCTGATCTCTTACATATCTCCCTGGTTTTCTTTAAGTTCCAATTAAAATCCCGCCTTCTGCAGGAAACCTTCCTCAATTCCATTTAATTCTAGTGGCTTTTCTCTGTTAAATATTTCCTACTCATCTACCATATTACTAGCTTTGGATATAATTGTTCCCAGTCTCTATCCATTAGAATGTAAGTTCCTTGAGGGCTGGTATTGGAGTTGCTATGTACAGATACTAAGCATTAGGAATACCAGTAAAAAGTCAACCATAAACAGTCCCTATCTTCAAAGATGTTACATTTCAATAGGTCAGAGGTCCTTAAACTTTTTCCATGTGCTACCTTTTTTTTTTCCCCTGAGAAATTTTTATATGACCAAGGATATATAAGTATATAAAACAAATGTACAAATCAAACATTTCCTGATAATCTTGTGACTCTCACATTCAGTTATGAGATCCCAAATAAGGACATGAACCACAGTTTAAGAAGCTGGGTAATAAGGAAGATAATACATAAAGGAAAGAGATCTGAAATGATAGGGTGAAGAAGTAGCATTCACATGCAAGGAAAATGGGAGTAGATTTTATAGGAGCTTGTAATTAAGCAAAGTAAGGTCAAAGCTGGCCTTTCTATGCTCAAAGGTGGTCCAGGGGTGGAATTCAATATTCAAAAAGGGAAAGAATAGAAAAAAACGGTTTGAGTGGAGATGGAAGAAATATTGTAACTATCTAAAATGAACATGCTAGTTAAAATAAACATTTACGGGGCAGCTAGGTGGCGCAGTGGATAGAGCACCAGCCCTGAAGTCAGGAGGACCTGAGTTCAAATCTGGTCTCAGACACGTAACAGCTGTGTGACCCTGGGCAAGTCACTTAATCCCAATTGCCTCAGCAAAAAAAATAAAGTAAAATAAAATAAAATAAACATTTACCATTTAATTAAGAGTAATTTTGCTTATCTATTAGAGAGCTTTTAGGGGATGATTTGGATATCTCATTGTCTTCTAAAAATCTGCTCAAGGAAGTTTGAATTGCTGCCTTGTCTATATTTTTCCATAATTACTCCATAGGGGATCTAGTCAACCCACTGACCCAGCAAAGAAACATCTTAGGTAAGCTTTCTCTTTAGGTAGGTCCCATTCCCAGACCTTAGACTTATCATTGATTGCAGGGACTGTTTTTGCTATTACTGTTGTTTTGCCTTTGTGGCTTTACAGTTTGGCCCAGTTCCTGGCATATAAGTATATATAAGTACTTAAATTAAATTCTGATAGAAATATTATCTAGATTTTTAGAATCAATTTCCAAATATTCTAAATATTTTAAACTACTTCATAAAACGGAAAATACACATGTTTTTATCAAAGCAGGTTAACTTTTGAGTACTGAGAATTGAGAGTACCCTTTACCCTATGCTGCCTTTCTTTATAAATTTGTACATGTCATAGCCATTTCAGATGTCTCTAAAATTTATTAAATACAAAAATAAACTATTCTTTTGTCTGTTCAGATGCCTCATCTTGTATGAGTCGTCCTATCTCTAACCCCCAAAGCAAACAAACGAAACAAAAACAAAAACAAAAAAAATTGTTGACTTAACTAGAATTTACTAATTTGTGTACAAGTTCTTTCCTTTGAGTAATTTCTTTAAGGTCAAGGAATACTTGTTTTTGTTATATCCCAAGCACCTATAACATAATAAAAGCTTCCTAAATCTTTGTTACATTGACCCAATGAAGACATGCTGTCTCTTTGGGATCACTGCTTCCTTTTTTAGACTTTTCACTAGACATATATCATAACACATTTTAGAAATTTTCCAGGAACCAAAGCCAAATTTCAGTCTTAGTCTGTATATTTTACCTACTTCCCTTTTATCATGGATAATATCACTTTTTTTTTCTAATTTTAGGGTCCCTCTGCCATTCAGAAATTTTTCAGAGCATTGAGGATGGTTTGGCAATTTGAGGTGCCAGTATTCTGTGTACTACAGAGTTTTGTTCTTCTGAGTCTGGCAATTTGAACCAGTTAATAGCAGCTAGTTTTTTTCTCCCCACTAAGTCTTAGTATCAATTTCTTATTAACTATTCTTCTAGATCCTTTCAAACATCAATGCACATGAAAGTAAAAGCTCCAGAATGGAAATCAACATCAGTAAATGATACCATTGTACCAGATTGGAATCCTCTGAAATGTCATCTTCCTCTCCATTCTTGTCTCCTGTTAACTTTAAATTTCCTGTTTTCTGGGCAGAAATATCATCACCTGAATGCTATTTTGAGGCAGGTTTGGGGGGTTTGTTTTCAATTAATAGAAGTCTTACAAGTGCTTCAGCAGCAATCCTCAGAAAGCTCCTTTAAGATGGCAATGATTAGCCATCACTTTCTATCTTTATGTTTAAGTTGTATTCCAAAAAAACCCACCACCAGCTGATATCCTGCACTTTCCCCCCACTGTGCCACTGAAAAGGAACAATTTGTTGTGTGGGAGGTCTAAAATTGTGAAGATTAAATTACTATGTGAGTGGACATGGTTACAATATCATTCAAAAACATTAGTTAACTCTCAACTACACTAAATTTTTTTTCACACATGCCGAGCCATCCAAGTGAGTTGTTGCAAATTTTTGTCACTAGCTATTGTTGGAGGAAACTGACTTAAACAGCAGTCTAGTTATGTGTCATCAGTACACTGCTGAGGCAAATCACATAAGGTACTTTTATTCATTGGGAATATTTGTAAATATATTCCTTGTGGATTGTTTTCTGCAGCTTCAGAAACAAATGAGATTAATTTCATAGCATTCTTTATAATTTCCAAAAAGTGTAAAATGAAAATACTATTTGAAAATAATAATGGCATTATCTAGGCCCTCCTATTTCTCCATCACCCCCTTGCTTTGATTAAAGTTGAAAGAAAAAAAAAAACAACACTATAGTTTTGGTCCTTTCTATCTATATTTCTGTGATAAATAGATTTTTAATGCTTATGAATATGGATCCTGAGGAATTTTGTTAAGGGTGCCTTACAAAGAATACTTCTTGCCAAGTCTCACGTAGGGAATATGCAAAATTATGGTTCTCTTATATTGAAAATTCTGCATGGCTTCTGTTTTTAATGAGAAGTAGAGTTAATATACACCATGGCATCACACATTGTATAGCTCTGTAAAGCACATAACCCTATAAATATACCAATTATATGTGCATAAATCTTCATGATTTCTCATGATCCTTTGAATTTTCAAACTTTGCTGGTAAAATTGAGCTGTATTATTACCCAGTATTATTATTATTATTACCCAGGAGCACCAATGTGGTTGAACGGACTACTATGTGAGGAAGGACAAAAGACTGATATGTAAGGCTCTGCCAAAGTGATTTGAAAAGTTGATTTGTCAAGATCCATAATGGCTCAAAAACATATAGCTTTTCCCTTAGATAATTTATCAACATAATGGCTGAATCAAGCAATACTGTGGACCTTTGCATAATAAAGGCAAGGTCCAATGCCAGTGAGGTCAAGATCACTCCCTTAGCTTGATTTCTAAACTGGCTGATTTGGTTCTCAAAATAAATAAATAAATAAACTTAACAACTGTTCCAAGACCACAGATGATACTCCTAATATTGACCAGCTGTCTCATGTCTTACGTGCCACTGACCAAGGCAAGGATTGGTTACATAGAGATGAATGACTCCAAGGAAATCCATTCCAATCACTGGGATCATCAAGTAATAACCTCACTGATTTATTTTTATTCCTGTGTTTAGTTAATGTTTTTCCAAAATGAACCATTTTCCTTGTGACTGTTTAATGACAGAATGGTCTGCTATCCCTTGCTATTCATGTGTTTCTGATATTTCCCTAAATGTGCATCAAAGGTTGTCTCCTTCCACCCCCCTCCCACCCAGATATAAAGAAAATGCATCTAATCTCATAACTTAATTATAATAACAATTTTCACATTCATATACCATGTTTAAAGTGTTTTACATATATTATCTCATTTGATGCTCAAAATAATTCTGTGAATTGGTTGCTATTACCATTTCTTCTTTGCAAAGGAAAATATCAAGGCTGAGAGAGGTTAAAGGATTTGCTCTCGAAAGGTCACACCCAGTAAGAAGCAGTGTTTCAACACCCATACCCACACCCACACCTACACACCCACATCCACACCCACACCTCCCTCCCCCCCCACACACCACTTGATCCCTATCTGTAAGGAAGGTTGTAGTGCAGATACTATTACCAACATTTTACAGATGGCAAATCTAAGGCATTACAAGATTATATGATTTGTTCAAGATCATACAACAAACAGCAGATCTGGGAATCTTAACTGAGAATTTTCAACTTCAAATTTAAGGTCCTTTCTACTCTCATGTTATTTTCTATATTTTATATAACTTTTGCAAGTCCATAATAATAGTCTCTCAAATTGGAAGGGACCTGAGGGGTAATCTTGATCCACTCTTACTTGAGTGGAAATTCTTCTAAAACTTCCCCCCTTTCAAAAATGGTTATATAGCTTTTACTTGATAGGAACCTCTGAATATCAACTTTTCCCCTCCTAAAGTTCTTGTCAAAATGGTCCAATGTCAGAAATTAATCTGATTTTATTAATAGAAATGAGAGGAAAAAAGATGTGCCCCCATCTTCCCGGTCACTACTCTAAGGGACTTTAGGCCTTACCATCAATCTCAAGACTGAACCATGCCATACATCTTGCCTCTTCTCATTCAAATGTGGGTCTCTTGAGAACAGGGATGATTAAACTCTTTGTACTTCCAGCATTGAGTAAAATGTTTTGTATACAATAAAAACATAACAAATGCTATTTTTTCATTCATTCATTCAAGTTAAGAGATTCAATAATAGAGAAGTCCCTGAAGAAATAATAATTATATCAATAGAATTAAACCAATGGGTTAGTAAGATAAAAGAGTAATCCAATTCAATTAAGTAGTTGCTTTGGATGCACTATTAACCATATTTTAATTAATAATAACAACTAATATTTAGAAATGTTTACTTTATACTAGGCATTGTACTAAGAGCTTAACAATTATCTCGTCTGATCGGCACAATAATTGTGGAAGGAAATTCTTATTGTTATTATAGAAGAAGAAAGTGAGGCAAAAAGAGATTGACTTGAGTCACACATCTGGTAAGTATCTGAGGCTGGATTTGAATTCAGAGCTTCTTGACTCCAGGCCTGGCCCTTTATTCATTGTACCAACTACTTGCATCTAACTGCAATTTAATATATATTACCTATTATGTTTATATGTGAATACATCTTGCTTTGTTCTACTAAGAACAAAGACGACTAAGTCAGTTAGGGGCTTCACTGAAGACAGGGAGTCTTTCTAATCTTGTATCTTCTGTAGTGCCTAGCATATGTGCTTAATAACCAATAAAAATAATAATTTATGCTTCCACAGAAAATTAGGCTTACCAAAATGTACAAAGGTACAATAATCCCAGGAGATATATAATATCAGTGTTGGCCCCATTTACAAACTGGGAAACTTAAGGAGAGGTTAAATGATTTGTTCAATATGTGATAATTCAAATTAAAAATTATATTGTTTGATGTTGTGATTATAAATGATAGCACTTTATTTATTGGAGTTATTTAAGTGGTCCCAATAACCATAAATATAAAAGCAATGGCAGATAGCCTGTGCTTTTTTTATTCTCTTACCCTATTCTTACACTATGTCAAACATAAATAATCATAGTTACAGCATTATTGAGTACAGGGGTTTGTCCATAGTAAATACATAATATGTATTGGCTCCCAGCCAATAGGACAATGATGAACGAAAATCCCTTCTTGGGGTCCCTGATTACCAACCCCCACATATTTTTGATCAATTTCTAGTTCCAGTTAGGAAATACCCTTACCTGAGTTTGGTATTGAGAAATAACCAGAGGGATTCCCACACTACATCTTCTACACCTCCTCCACACCTGGTATTGATGACTTATTATCAAACCTGTTTATCTTTAAGGTATAAAACTTCCCTGCTCAGACCCCAATTTGAGTATATACTCCCACTTAGATCTTTGCCACTATTCATTTCGCTTTCCCTCTACTGAATGACTGTTTCTGTGTAGCTTAATCTGTATAGCTACATCATATGTGTGTGTGCATTCTGCCTGTGCTCCATCATAATAAATAGCTCATTTTTGTACTAGTTTCCCAAGTACCAAATTCCTATAAATAATCGAACCCAGATCCTCATTCTAACCTGAGCTGTGAGGCCAAGGATAGCATCACAGCTATTTGATACACAGTGTCAGAGCTAAACTTTAGCCATATTAGAATTATATAATTATTGCTCTTTCTATTACAACATACTACTTTTCTTGTCCAGAGATCTGAGACCTTCCTTTAAGACATTACAGTTTGACAAGTCATTATGGATCTGCTATCTATTAGATTTTTTTAAAAATGAAAAATCAGTCTTTAATTTCACTAGCTGTGACAGAAATCTCTCTTATAAAAGTTACAGAGAGCCAACTTTAAGTCATGAAGACATGGATTCAAATACAGTTTCAAATGTTCATGAAATCTGCAACTTTGGAAAATTCCTTTGATTTTTCTGTGCTTCATTTTCATGATATCACTGTTCTAGAGCTGGAAGGGAGCTCAAAGCTCAAATATTCTAACCACTTTATTTTATGGATGAAGAAATTGAGACCCAGATAGTGTAAATGATTTGATGGTTTTTTCTATGAAGTCAACAATTATTTTAAAATTATTGGTATTATTAAATATATAATTTATTATTATAATTTAAAAAATATTATTAAATTTATTAGTGATAAATTATATTAAATTTATAACTAATGAGAATTTATAGAAAACAATTATTTAATTTAGTATTAATAATAATAATATTTATTGCTACTACATGCCTACCAGTTTGGGTAAGATGCCAAGAAAGAAAAATAAAGAAATAGTCCCTATTCTCAAGAAATCCATAATCTAACAAACAACTCTGGAAACAACATATGTATAGGAAAAATTGGAGATAATTAATATAGGGGAGGCACAAAGGAGAGTCTCCTTTTTGGGACTTAAAGGAAACCAGGGAAGCTAAGAAGCAAAAATGAATGGCAGACAGCCAATGAAAACTAAGACTCAAAAGAAAGAGTGTTTTAGGTGAGGAATAGTAAAGAGGACTCTTGCTAGATCACAGAAAATGTAAAGGGAGTGCAAAAAGACTGAAAACACAGAAGAAGGACCACATTATGAAGAGTTTTGAATGCTAAAGAGGATTTTATACTTGTTGTGGATGTCTCCCAAGATGCAATTTCGAGTGATTGGAAGGACATTCGTCCTTCACACTAATAAGAAAGACAGGAAAGAGGAAAGATTTGGGGAAGAAGGGAAGATTCATTCAATTTGCCAAGAAGAGCAGGACAAATTGGCTTTTCAGGTCTTTTTTCCACTCTAGATATGAGCATAAGATTTGATGAACTGAACTGGTTTGGACTAATAATAGCATTTCTTCACAAAAAAAAGATATCTCATATCATGCTCAGATGAATGCTTAAATATTCAATTTTGTGTTTGGTTACATTGCCTTTCAAACACTGAAATATGGTGGGTATAAACCTTCTAAAAATCTGATTCTGTGGAAGCTTTTCTCACTTTTTGGCTTTCTTTCACCCTTAATCATTCTTACTGGGGTCACAGCATCAACAAGAAACAAACCCATCCTTAAGGAGTAGCTGTTTTCAAGTAGTAAAAAAAGAATAAACAGTTACATAGTAAGTTATATAGTAACATAGTAAGTGCTATGTAACTTACTACATGTAAGGATCTGTGCTAGGATATTTACAAATATTATGTCTTCTGGGCAAAATAACCTTCAATTATATCGAAGAAAGATTGAAGTTTGACTGGTCCCAGACAGCAGAATTTGGAGCAATGGGAGAACGTTACCTATAAGCAAATTTAGTCTTCATATAAGGAAAAAAAAACTGAGTAAGGGAATACTTAAATGTGGAATAAAACTCAGGAGATAATAGATTCTCCTTCATTAGAACTATTAAGACAGAAGCTGGAGGTCACATGTTAGGGAGCTTTTAGTGAGAATCAGTTTTGGGTGTGGGTTGGAATACATGAATTCTGAGGCCCCTTCACCTCTTCATAAGATTCTACAATTCTTTGATCTCCAAGGTTCTCTCATCCCTAACCTGACAAATTGATTAACCCATTGCTTAATTTAATATGGTACATGTTTATTGAGAAATGAATGAATGAAAATACATGTAATTTCTACTTAATATGTCCCAAGCATTGGACTAAGTGCTAGAGACACAAATTAAAAAAAAAATTAAGACTATTTGTGCTCTCAAGAAATTTATCTAATCAAGATAGAAAAGACTTAAAGTAAAATTCAGCTGCAGGGTCCATGGAAAAGTGCAGAATTTGTAGGGATTCAGAGATAGGATAGATGATATAGTTCAAAAGTCCTTAAATTATATTAATAGGTCTAATGAAAGTTCTAATAGACTACAGATCCTAGAGAAAGGATAGAAAGTAAAGCCTTGATGATCTTAGAAAGAAATGGCAGGCAATTTCAATGGTCTTATGATGAAGAGAGCCATCTGCACCCAGAGACAGGACTATGGGAACTGAATGTGGATCACATCATAGTATTTTCACCTTTTAAAAAAATTATTGTTTGCTTGCATTTTGTTTTCTTTCTCATTTTTTTTCCTTTTTTGATCTGATTTTTCCTGTGCAGCATAATAATTATGGAAATATGTATAGAAGAATTGAACTTGTTTAACACATTGGATTAGTTGTCCTCTAGGGGAAGAGGTGGGGGAAAGGGAAGGAAAAAAAAATTTGGAACACACACACACACACACACACACACACACACATACACACACACACAACACAAGAGAAAGAAATGGCTGGGCAAATAGTCCTGACTGCTATTCTTCAGTCTCATTGGAAGGAATAGAGTAAGTGACTGCTTATCTATCAAAGCCCTGAAAACAGTTAAGGATCCTAAGCTAAAGAAGAAGCCAAGAGGATAGTACTTGTGAATCTGGCATGTTTGAGATGAGTTCTGAGAAAATTTGGAACTGGGGAAAGAGAAGAAGGAAAGAAAAAAGGAAAGGCAACTCTATTGGTGGCAAGTCTTCTATCAGTTTAATTATTCGTCAGCCAGGAATTGAGAAAAGAGGTGAGGGAATAACAAATGGTGGCAATATATTTAAAGTATATACAAGCTGTTTTAAAGAGAAGATTGAAATATACCAGTGTTGGCATCCCTAACTCATTATTTCTTATTTTGGTTCAGTAAGAGCCAAGCACCCTTAGTAACATGGGAAGAGGCAGTAGCTACCAGATGCTAGAAGGGTACCCCCTAGCATTTTTTTAAGTCACTTTATAGCACTCAGGAGAACCATAAAAGCATCTAGACATATGGTACTACCCTAAGGGCTTAAACTTGTTCAGAAGGGAAACATACTTGGATAGACAAAGAACTCATATCCTTTTGAAATTGCAGTATCTGAATAGTCTATAATAGCTGTGGAGCTGGTTTGTTTCCTCATATCATAGTTTTAATCACTTTCCAGTAAGTTCTGGAGAAGAGGGGTGGGGATCCATTTAAGGAATCCTCATCTCTCCAGTTACTGCCCAGGAATTACTTTTCCTTAGGCTGGTATCTTTTTCTTTCCTCAAGATTCTGGATCTTCTCTTCTCTTTTCAGAATTCAGGGATACCAGCAAGTTGGGATTGTTTAAAGATTTGCTTTTGTATTTCCTCTCTTTTTTTCTAGAAGACTAGACTTTAAGAATTCACTCCACTTGTTTTCACAATTCTCTCCACCTGAAATCGCATGGCTGACAGACTGTGTGCCTTTGCTACTGCTTCTCTTGAGATGTTCACAGGCATTCTAAGATCAGGGTCTTAGGAAAGACAAACTCAGTGTAAATTTTGAATTTACTATATCTTCCAATTGAAATATAGACAACTGGATACACATACCTGGAATTCAGAAATGATGTGAACTGTGATATGAAATTGGAGTTAATTATAGGGGGTAATTGAAAACAAAATTAAATGAGATTGCCAAGGGAAAACATGCACAGAGAGAAGACCAAATTCAGAATTTAAAAGGCTTGTTTGTTGTGACATTGTTGTCCTTTTTTTTCCCAAAGAGGACTAATGACATTAGAAAGGTGATATCTTGAGTTGTGGGTTTATTGAATTTAAGTGAGGCAGACACACACAAAGTCATCAACCTCACTTTCCCTTCCAGAGTCATAGAAATGGCAAGCAAAAGTCAAGATGATTGGCTATGGCCCCACCTCAAAGGTCATTCAGGAAAAGAGAAGGCAACAGAAAAAAGAGGTGAGGAAAGAACCAGGAAACTCTTCTATCTTTTCAAACAAGGAATGAGGATTTATCCAGAAGAGGAAAATCATTTTGGATTTCTGGAGAGGTCATGAGCCTAAAGGTCATTGGATTTGATGATCAGAAAAATTTTGATAACCTGTGAGATAGCAATCTCAGTGTTTAGTGGGAGGTGGCAAAGCAGAAGCCTGAATTGAAGAATATCTCTCACTTACTGTCAAGAAGACAGCAAGTGAGGAAGTAGAAGTAGTTTGGCATTGAAGATAAAACTTGTGGCTGGATAGACTAAAGAGGATAGAACTAACTAGATATGGTATTTTATACTGTTAGATAGCATAGGAAATATAAAAGAACTATAAAGATATGTCTTCAAGGAGTTTGATTTTTCAGTAGACAAGAATAACATATAGGGGAAAAGACATGAAAAAGTCACATATAATTGAGTGTGAAATTGTGGAATACAGACACTAAGTGATATATTGGTTCAGCAGGTGGAGTAATCAGTGTCAGATAATATAATTAGGGGGGGTTTGTGAATAAGTTCTGAGCTGGGAGGTTGGGTTAAACAAAGCTAGAAAGAGGTGAGAACAAGTCTCAAGGCACAAATATGATGTTTGTGGAACGAAGAAGATACCAATCTGGTTATAGAGTGAGCATTGGAGAATAGAGGGGGGATAACATTGACATGGAATATTGGGGGCAAATTTACAAATTGTCTTGATAAATAGACAGGAATGAGCAGCTGTTGAATACTGGATAAAAAGCTACCTCTGAAACTAGAAAGACCTTACTTCAATACTGCTTTGAAAACATACTTGCTGTGTGACCATGGGCAAATAATTTAATTCTATAATCAATATGATCTTCAACCACAAGAAATGTATTTCTAGAGTAGAAGTGATGGAAACCTTGGGGGAAAATAACCATTTTCTCTCTGCCTGTTATGAGAGGAGAGTAAATCTGACCATAGCCTGTCATATACTCTAAATTCTGGAAGAACAGATTTCAAAGGTTTTGGAGGAAAGATAGACACCCATGGATTAGCATTCTATTGGGGAAGTTAGAGAGGGATAGGAAGCTTTCAAGAATGAAACCTCATGACACAAGGAGAAAAAAAAATCCTACTTGGAGGAAAAAATAAGACATACAGTGAGACCTATGTAGAAATATGGTTAATTTAACACCCAAGTGGCATTCCTAAATATGTACATAAAATGAAAGCAGGAACACATATTAGAAGAAAAATTAAAAAAAAAAAACCTCACAAAAGAATGACATGGCATCTTAAGAATAATGTCAAGTGTTAAATGTTAAAAAAAAAAAAAAGAACTGAGACTGGTGACAAAAGATACCAATTAGGTGGGTTTTTTTTGTTTGTTTTTTTTGTTTTGTTTTTTTGTTTTTTAACACTATAGTGGAAGGAGAGGAGTGAAGAAAGGAAAGATGCACTGCATAGGCATGAATGAGGTGATGACCACAGAGAGAAAGGAGAATTGGTTTATTATTATTTTACATCTGTTTTCTCTAGAAAGAAGAATGATCATTGTTTGGAAAAGATAACAAAATGCTTGCTATATTTTCAGACCTAGATAGGACCTTGAAATTATTCCAGGCCAATCACCTCCTACAATATATAGGAAAACTAAACAAGTTGCTTAAGGTTACAGTGGCATCAAGTCAGAGAGTTGAGATTTGAACTTGGCCTCTGACATGAAATTCACAACTTTTCCGCTGTACTGTGCTTCCTCTATCTGAGACATGCTAAGTAGAGTGACAGTGAGAGATCTCCAAGGAGCCAACTTCAAGGAATTCAAGTTATTTGCCCCAAATGAGAAGTGTTTGGGTATAGGGAAAAACAAAACAAAAAAAAA
>JAJPUD010014157.1:0-41546 GCA_023553655.1 Myrmecobius fasciatus
GCCCCCTCCTCCGGCACGACCCTCCCCCGGGCTGCCCATGCCGTCTCACACCGCTGTCTCCGCTCCCGCCGCTGGCCCCTTGGTCCCGCACGTTCCTCCCTTACAAGCCCCCTCACCTGACACCACCAGCCCAAGCCCCCTCACCTGACACCACCAGCGCCTCGTTGGGTCCCACCGTGTAGCAGTTGCCCATGGCTGCTGCGGGGAGCACTCGGGGGGATAGCGGCCGCACCGCCGCACTCGCGCCTCAGTCGGGCGGGGCGGGGCGGGGCGGAGGCTGGCGAGCCCAGCCGAGCACGCTTGCGCACTGGGGCCCGCCCAGTCCCCACCGGAAGTCTGGCTGTGCCGCCATGTTCAGTGTGGCGGCGTTAAAGAGATGCAGAGAAATGGTGGAAATCCAGCCTTTATTGGTCCCGCAAAAACAGAAACCCTTCTTCTCCCCGCCCCTCCTCTCTTGCAAAGGTCACCTTGGGCCGAAAGAGCACCGGGAGGAGCTAATCACCATTTGGGCTCCCACCCTCCACTTTCCCAGCTCTCCTGCTCCCAGGGCTGTCACACTTCTCCTCTGCCGGGAGGGAAGAGATAAACATCTCCATCACCTCCGTCCCGGGGGATAATGATCACCTCCCGTCACCTCCATCTCCCGGGATCACCTCCTGGGGACCATAATCACCTCCATCCCTAGGGCCTGGGGGGGGGGGGAGAGTGAAATGTCCCCTTACCAAGATCACCTCCTGTCACCTCTCTCCCCAAAGCCAAAGATCATCTCTCCTTAATCCACCCACAGGAGGCTAATCCTCCATCCAACCTCTTCCCAAGGCCCTGAAGTAGGATAAACACCTCATTGCTGCCCTCCTTTCTGGCATCTTCGCCAAATGCTCTGCCCCCTTAACAGAAAGTAGAGTCCAGGCTCCGAGAAGCCTGAGAAAGGCCTGGAGACAGATGGGGGAGGGGTGGGCATGGGGTGGCAGCCCAGGGCAGTGGGAATCATCTCTGGGCTGAGGTGTATGTGTGTGTGGTGGGTGTGTGTCCTCAGATGTGGATCTGGATGGGACCGCTGAGGTCACCTCATCCAACCTGCTTTCTTCTACAGATGAGGGAACCAAGGCTCAGAGAGGGGCCTGAGGGAGTACTCCCCCCTAGAAGTGCCTCTGCATTACCTGTGGCTTTTCTGCTGCAGACCTGGAAGGCCCTCAGAGGAGCTCAATGATTCCGGCCCTTAGCCCCCCAAGACACAGCTGTACACAAACTCTATGTGCTCTGCCCCGCAGGGGGCAATGGAATCTAGAGGTTTCTGAACTGAGAGAGTGCTGGGTCTGTGGTGATGTGGGAAGAGGGGCTATGTGGAGACCCTGGCTGCGGGCTAGCATTCTGCATTCCCTCCTTAGTCAGTCCTGACAGTTTTTCGCTGGCTTCCCACAGCCGACGGGCAGCTCGGTCATCACGGGCCGAAGCAGGAACCTCTTCCACGTGGCAGTTGGCAAAATATCGACCACTAAGTGGCTCTATGCCTTCCTGTAGGGCACAATGGAGGGGTGTCTGTGCTCCCCCTCTTGGAGTCCTCAGCACCAGCCAAGCCAGGGGGGATAACAACACATGCAGCCAGCCTGGAACATGGCGGAGAAACAAATCCGAGTTTACTGGACCTGTGGGCCAGAGAACAAAACCAAGTTTGGCAGAGGACCTACGGGACTTGAGGTTCAGAGGCTCAGATTTAGAACAGAAGGAATCTTGGAAGTCAAGTCCCGAGCTCATTTTACAGAAGAAACTGAGAACTGAAAAAGATAATATTATGGGACTTGCCTATTATCATGCAGATGTTAAATGGCAGTCTCAGGATTTAAACTTAGATCTCTTGTCTCCAAATTCAACATTTTCTCCACAGGGCCATACTATCTCCTGGTCCAGGAGGGGGCTTGGGAAGGACCTTGGGAAGATTAAAGGATGAGAATCCAAACCAAAAGAGGGAAAGAGTAGTGTTAGCTTGATATTCAAGGTTTTCTACATTCTAGCTCCAACCTTTTCTTCCACTTTTCCCCCAGGTGAACTCCCCAGATTTACTAGTCTTCTCTGTCCTGACCACTAAACATGACTGGGGTGCTCCAATTTTACACCATTTCCTCTCCTGAAGTACCATCCTTTCTGCCTACCAGACTCTCCGATTCTTCAAGAACCAGCTCATGCCTTGCTTTCTCCATGAAGCCTCCAGCTCCACTGGGGCACTCCTCTTGATCTGGTCCTGACTGTTTCTTTAGTTTGTGCATATCATCTCTATTAGAATGTAAGCATTTGTAGGGCAGGCACTATATATATATATATCCTTTTGGCCTGGGCAGCCTCAGTTGTTAACCCCAATGCCTGGGGTTAGTGCCTTGTTGTCTGACTAACTGATTGATGCATGCATGTGCTTTGTCACCTTAGGGAGATTATAAACAGCTGCAGGGTTGAATGTGGAGTCACAGCACTTGAACCCAGGTCTTGAGAATGCTAAGGTCAGCTAATAATAATTCATCTTTTATATGCTCCTGCCTCTTTGGACATTCAGCTGATTGGGAGGCACTATAGTGGAAATATATTCCTAGCTCTTCTCCTGGCTAGCTGTATTCTTTTGGGTAAGCCCCTTCTCTTGAGGCCAATTTGTTCTTCTGAGGTATAAGGAAGTGGATTTAGAGTTAAGTAGTCTCTATTTTCTCTTTTAGCTTAAACATTCATAGGCTATTGATTCAGAGATATGAGGAACATTAGAAGCCATCCACCCTGCAGAGAGGGATAATAACTGGTTCAGGTCATAGAGCTAGATAGTGTCAGAGGTACAATTTGAACCCAGTACTTCATGGATCCAAGGGAAATATACTACCTGTTAAACCAAGCTGTTTTTCATATAATGCTTTTTGATTTACAAGTGGGAAGTAGATTGCAAGTCCATGACCAAATGGAAGAAGTCAGGACTCTGAATAATCAACAATGGAACTGTGATACCCATGCTGGGTCCCTCACCTGGATGGGCAGCGTAGCAGGTAACTCCAGTGCCCTCAAGCTGGGTGGCAAGTTCTCGAATGAACAGAACATTAGCCAGCTTGCTGTCTGCATATGCCCGTAACTCTTGCTGCCAGCCGTAGACTGGGCGATCCAGGCGGGAGAAATCCAGACGCCCACGGCGGTGGGCGGCTGATGCCATCACCACCACACGGCTTGGAGCATTAGCCTTCAGCCGAGGAAGCAGCAGATGAGTCAACAGGAAAGGCCCCACATGGTTTACCCGTAGGATCAGATTAAAGGTTTCCTTAACTTTGCCACAGGAACTGATCCCTAAGGAAAGAGCAATGTTGGGGGGAGGGGGGCAAAGGATGAAAATTCTTAGCTCTTATTCCCAATGCCATCTCAAGCAGACTCAAATGTCAAATCCCCTTGATGCTCATTGTCCCTATCTGTAAAATGGGCTTGCGTTTTGATGTCACCTCCCCTTTCTGGGCAAAGTTACTGCCAGGGACTAGCCCTGAGCCCTGGTACCTTCCAGGCCCACCCCTTATCCTGGCCTCATTCCCCTGCTCTCACCTGCATTGTGGATGAGGAGGTCCAGTCTTGGCTCTGAGCTCAGGAAGGCAGTGGCAAAGGAACGAACAGAAGTTAGGCTGGACAGATCCAGCATCATGAAGATGACCTCGTTGTTGCCACTCTCCTGGAGACAACAGGGCAGGGATGGGGGTGAGAACTCCTGGGTGCCTTCCACCTCTTTTCCCTATGAGCCCTGAACCCTGTTTCTTGGTACTAGAGGACCTATGTTCAAATCTACTCCTATCACTTACTACCTATGTGATTTTGGGCAAGTGACAATTTTCTTGCTCATTAATAAAATGAAAAGGTTGAACAAGAAGGCCCTTGTATATGAAATAATGAGGAGGACTTTGAAACTGGGCCCTCATTCTGGTCCTACTAGTCCCTAGTCCATGTATAAAGGATCCCAGAACAAGAACTACAAAGGACCTCAGAGAACAGTGAAGTTAAGTCAATTGCCCAGAGGATAGAAAAAGGATTTGAATCCAGATCCCTAAGTAACTTTTTATGTTCCTGAGCCTCTGTCTCTTCACCTGTTAAAAGGATTTAGGAAGGCTTGTTCCCATTCCCTTTGCCCTACCCTATCTCCCAGGGTAGTTTGGAACATGCAAGTAAGAAAATGTGTTTATGGAAAAGACCAATCTGTGTGTGTGTGTGTGTGTGTGTGTGTGTGTGTATACATACATACATACATATATATATATAAAACTTCTGAAAAGTCTAAACGGCCACTGGACAGATCTGAAGGCCATGATTACCTTTCGGATGTCATAGACAGCAGCTTCCCCCTTTTCCTTATTCCGGCAAGCTAACACCACTCGGGCCCCACGCTGGGCTAGCTCCAGGGCCGTCATCTTCCCGATGCCCGTGTTGCCACCTGAAATGCCACCCCAGGCATCAGTAAAGCTGGGAGTGGGGCGTGGAGCAGAAAAGGACGAAGCCCCTTCCTGCCCTGATGCCCAGGGCACACCTACCTTCGCCCCTGCGCCCAAGCTGCAGGGAGTGGGGGCAGGGGCGGAGGAGGGCAGATATTCCAGGCGCTCAGGTGTGTGGGCCCTTCCTTACCTGTGACCACGGCCGTCTTTCCCTTTAGGTTGATGGGACTCATACAGGGCATGGCTTTGATGAAATTATAGTAGATGAGGACGTAGGACCCCAGGAGCATCCCGGCTCCCAGCAGGAGGGCATCCATGGCCCGTCAGCCTGGGGGTCTGAGGCCAGGAACAGTGGTGGATTTCAAGCTGGTGGATTTCAATTCTGCTCCCTGGCTCCTCCCCCAACTATGGCAGCTCTCAGGACTCAAACTTGCTCCGTGGCGCTACCGTTCTACCCCAAAGGGCCGTGGCAGCTGATCTCGTAGGGGCGGGTCCGGAACACCCGGGTCTGTTTAGGCAGCGCAGCCGTTGGAGATGGGGACTTTGATGATTTGGTTTTAGGAAGTTTGGGGGTGGTAGTGATGTCGCCCCGATCAGGGCCAGGAAATTGGCAGGCAGGGGCAGCAGTGCCACCTCCAGGCAAGAGCTGGGCAGTGCGCCCTGCTCACCTGCCCAAGTCGTGACTGAGGAGTCACTTTGGAGAGACCGGCAATGGGCTCCCAGCTCAGGAGCTGGACAGGGACCCATTTTACAGAGGAGGAAACTGAGGCCCAGGGACTCGATAGTGGGCAGAGCACAGCGATCTGGCCGACAGAGAGCTCAGCTCCTACTCAGAGGGCACATTGGCCAGGGTAGCTGTAGAAGGGCCCTTAGCGATGATGTAAGTGTACCTTCTTTCATGGACCAGGAACTCCAGGTCATGACCACGCAGGTAGGAAGTGTCAACTTGGGACTGAGACCGAGCTTCCCTGACTCGGAATTCAAGGCTCCCCTTGTGAAATTCTCAGCTAATAGTTCTGATCAGCCTGGCCTCCAGGTTGTGTGTGTGTTCATGCCTTCCCTGTTCCTCTTCTGTCTTCTCATCTTTCTCCTTATAATCTACTTCTATTCTTCACTGCCTCTCCAGCATCTTGTCCACCTTCCCAAGCTCAAGACTGATTTTCTTCCAGGGAACCTTCCCTGACTCCTGGTCATTCCCTCTCCTTTTCCTTAGATACCTCACCTTTGTTTATATATGCCCTTTTTTATAGTTCATTTTTAGTATATAATGTCTCCTTCCACATACACATATCATCTATGTTCTCTTTATATACATTTCATAGTTTACATATTCCCCTCTTTCTAATAAAACCTTTTTTATATATTCCCTTCCCTATGCATATTTTTCTTTAAAATTTGTTTCATATTTTAATTTTACCCATTACATATAAAACAATTTTCTTAACATTAAAAAAATTATATATTTCTCTCCCTTCCTTCTCTCCCTGTGAAAAGGCACATGTGAAGTTATTTAAAAAACCATGTCATAAAATAGATCTCCCCTGCCCCCAAAAGTCCTATATATATGTATTTAGTCCCCTTTCCTTAAAGCAACCTTTACATATTCCCTTCTTTACATATAGTGTGTACATTTATCTTTATCTGTGTATCTCCTATATCTACATAGACATACATATGTATGTATAAATGTGTATATTTATACACACACTTCCCTCTTCAAGTATGTATTTAAATTGTAGTAGCTTCAAACTATACTAAGACATTTGGGATACCCTGAAAATCTCAGCACTTTCAGAATTTGTAGAAATTATCCATTTCCTCCAAATTTTATATGCTATGGTGATTGCTCAATATCCAAGTCAGTCCCCAGAACAGCTCTGCCCCAGACTTCGCTTCATGACTTGGAACATGCAACCTCAGTTTTCTGGGATTCAGTGTTAGCAGTTATAAAATGGAGAACTGGCATTTCTCCTTTGAGTGCTGGATTTAGGTCATAGATCTAAGTTTCTGGGGCTACTAATAATTCTTTAGATAAGACTTCAGGAATGTCTGGGCCAGAGACCCACTGGCTAAGGTAAGGTGTGAAGATAGTCCCGTTTCTGCCATCGATCCCAAAACCTACCTCTCTGAAGAGAATTCTAGTCTGGTGGTGAAAGTTCAGAAGATTCTGAGGGGAGAACATGGCAATCTCAGGATAAATGTTTTCAAATTCAATAATAGCAACTTTCAGTTTAGAAAATGCTTTATAGACATCTCAGTGGACCTTAAGAAATCTAATAATAAAAGCTAACGTTTATATCGCACTTTTGAGGTTCGCAATGAACTTTACATACATTATTATCTCATTTGATCCTCACAACAACCCTGTGAGGTAGGTATCACCCCATTTTACAGATGAGGAAATTCAAATAGATTTTAAGTGTCCTGCCCAGATCCCACAGCTCATATCAGAGGTAGGAGTCTAAACCAGTTCCTTCTCACTCCAAGTCCAAGGTTGCATTCACCCCCTCCTCCCCTTCCTCTCTAGCCCAACCTCGGATTATAGGGGAGAAAAGGGAAGTGAGATGGCCAGGTCTCCTCTCAGACCAATGCTCTGCCACTATTCCTCATCGCTCCTCAATATAGCTTCCTTCAAAGATGCTTGAAAGGTTGACATATGTAAATCGGACTTGTTTTGTTCTGCAAAGCTGCAGAGGACAAAACTACAAGTAGCCAGTGGAAATTGTGGATTTCAGTTTCAGGGAAGGTGAACTTCCTGGCAATCTCAGCTAGCAAGTGGAAGGGACTACCTCAGTTGGCAATGGAGGTCTTCCAGGGGAGGCTGGGATGACTGTTGGGGAAGGTGTTCCTGTTCAGGCTAGGGTCAGCCTAGATGATTCCTGAAGTCTTCCCAGTCTCGAGATTCTATGGACAGAGATGAGATCTCTCAACGCTCCCTACATCGGGGCTGCTTGGACAGCAAGACTTGTTTCTAGTTTTCCATTTCAGAAAATGAGATGAATGCAACAGAAAATGCCCTTGGTCCCCTTACACCAACCAAGTTAGTTAAAAATACAAAAACCATAAAATGAATCCAAAGGCCTTTCCACCCAATCGTCACACTGCTACTTCATTACTAGACTTAAGAGCCAGTTTGACGCCCTTGCGTTCCACACCTTTCCTGGGAGATGGACCTTCCTGGCAATCTTGGGAAGCCCATGCAGCCCTTCTCAAAACAGTACTTTTAAATGACTAAGATGCATAGGGATTACACAGGAAACCAAAGGTTAGTGAAAACAAAACCCTATTTTCTCCCTCATCTAAGTTCACCGGACTGGGGAGGATTTAGTTTGATTCCACAGCCTAGTCCACAAGTTCTGACAACTAACACCCCAAAGAATTTTAACAACAGGATACTCCCACCCCAAATGATACACAAGTCACTGACTTCCCTTCTCTCACCCATTCAAAATTCAAATTTTACAGAGGTTTCCAATTTCTTGGAACAATGTTAAAGGCTAAGTAAAGATTGTCCAAAGAGCTCATCTTCCCCATCTTTGGCCATTAGTCCCTGGGGGTTCAGGGAGAATGGGAAGACCTTCTTCTCAAGGTGATGACAGGCATGACAGACAGGCAGAAAACATGATTTGAAGTATTTTTGGTTTTTTATATACAGAATACAGGAAAGTTTTTGTAAAGTCTAAAACATTACAATTACTATGTACATTGGTACTAGCCGTGAGGGGAGAAGGGTTGAGGGTAGAAGTGGCAAGAGAACAAAAAAGGAGACAAAAACAGGTTTACGACAAAACGTTTTTGCTACAATAGACAATTTGAAGAAAACGTCCTACCACATGTACTGTACACAGCTTTAAAAACATTGAAAAAATGCCATCACTGGGTGTATTTACACAAAATCCGATACGCTTTTCCTTATTTGAAATACAACAGGATGGACAGCCAGAAAAGAGTTAAATCTTCCATTTGTCCACAACACACAGTAGGCTACCTGTAGTGCAACCGCAGCAGGAGGGAGGGGGAGCCATGGGAGGAGAGTGGGTAGCGATCTTTATATTAAATAAAACAATGATATTGTATAGATTTTGCTGTATGAAAACTGTATTTTTTTTTCTTTTAATATAAAACTATTGTCACTGCCACAAAATAGAACAAGTTTCTGATTATTTTACAACGGTGGGTAGGTGGGGTGGGATCTGGGGTGGGGAGGGAGGTGGGGCAGGGTCCGTCTTGATTTTTGCTTCGGAGGAAGTGTCCAGGTCCTCAGCCTCCCCTCCCCAAAGCTCCTTCGAGCTCCGGTCTGCCCCGTTCCCATGAAATGTCGAGTACAAATATATGTGCAAATGCCCCCTAGAACTTGAGAAAGAAGAAAAAGGATAAAAAAAGAGTCAAAAGGTTTTCTTCATTTCATGCAAAGGTTGGAGTTGAACAGTTTCTGGTGGAGGATAGAAAAACCGCGGGCTTGGTTTTGTACATGTTTGCATTGGAGGAGTCTCAGGGTGGAGGTGCATGGAAGGAGGGCTTGCCAGCCTGTGCCCAGGCCTAGGGCACTGAGTTGGAGCGCAGTACGGGGCCCTGGGGAGGCTTGAGGGAGAGCTTCTCAGCCAGGCCCCCATCTGGAAGGAGGGCAGTGTCCCCTTTAGGCGGTTTGGTTGCAAACTCCGTGACACTGAAGACAAACTGCAGGCAGCCCAGCTTGATATAGCTGCCGTGGTGCAGCAAGGCCGTACCCTCCCAACCGGCCCCACTGCCCCCTATCAAGCTCGAGCTGCTGGCTTTGCAGTTACACGGCCACCGGGGCTGGCCCTGGGCCTGGGAGCTCATGACAGCCGCCTCTTCTGGGGGGTCCTCTTCCTGCTTCCGGTTCCTCCTGCGCTCTGTGAGAAGAAGATGGGACGCGGGGTCAGAGGGAGGGGGGTGCAGGTCCCCCGAGCAGCAGCAGTCTCACTGAGGATTAGATGAGCAGAGCATGGCTTTATGAGGGGGTGAGGAAGGGGCTACATGAGGAATTCTGGGCAAATGCATAAGTATATGGCAGTTGTGTGGGGAAGTCCAATGAGCTGAGCAGAGATAAGGCCGGGAATTGGACATTGGAAAGATCTGCTGGGACTGGAAGAAGGCTAAGGAGAAGGAATATATGTTTAGGAAGTTGGTGCAGAATTCCTCCCCAAGAGGGGGTACCAACATGGTGGGCAGACCAAAACCTCAGAGCTAGAGATGCCCTTCAAAGAAGGGCAAGAGTAAGGCCATTGTAGAGCAGTTGGGAGAAGACAAAGGGACCAAAATGCTTGGAAGTCTGAACACAGTCCTACACCGGACCTCCAGAAAGGTTTTAACACCTGTAGCAATTCAGAGCCAGTCACTCAGTGGGCCTTGTCCCAACTTACTGATGATACTTTGCACTTTGGCAACAATACTGCTGGGGGGAGTGGGGGGCGTCTTCTCTGAGAAGTCACAGGAGTACAGCACGTTGTCCACCGTTGTCCCGTGTTCACTGTAGTTCAACAGCTCATAATGCTTGGTATTCTAAGGGAAAACTAGACATAAGCTCATCAAGCTGGGGACAGAGCTATGCTGCCTGCCCAGGCTGACACCCCCCCAACCCCTCCCACGCTCACATCTCCATTTACAAGTAGCCTCTTGTTGCGCTACTGAAGTCCTTCCAGGAATTAAGCCTCCCAGGCAGGGCCCTGCCTCTGGCTGTGCACACTCTGGGTGTCCAGTCACAGCTGACTTGACTCCAAGGCAGGACAGTGGTGTGGGATCATTAGTCACCTGACCAATGAAACCCAACAGCAGGCTCTCCTGGGCCACTCTGCTGAACCAATCCTAACTCTGTTCTTTTCCTTCCCAGCAGGGAGGCCTCTGCTCTGCCCTGCCCTGCAAATAGCCACCAGGAAGAGAGCTGCTGACTGCTTCTTTCTGCTCAGAAGGCACAGTGAGGCAGCAGGCCTCTGGCCCTTCATTTTCAGGAGAAAGTCAGTCAACAGGACGATGGAGGGAAAACCAGACCCTGAGGTACCTTAGGTCTGCAAAGATTAACCTTCATCCCCTGGGCCTGCTCTCACTCACCTCATCATAGAAGATGCAGGCATGTTTCCCAGACACGTAGTTACAGTGACCGTAGTTTGTAAGGCACACGTCCATGTCAGCTCCTGCAGGTGGATGGTGAATAAGGGAGGAAAGAGACAGAACAGAGGTTGCAAGAGGTAGTTCTTGAGTTTTGCCTCAAAGTTTTGCCTTTGGGGTACGAAGTAAAAAATGGAGAAGGCAGCTGAGGGTCCCTGCCTTTCTATGCTTAAGAGATGGGAGTGAGAGCCCCAGATTGGGAGTTGTTTGCAGCTGTCTCTCTGCTGTCACTCTGAACAGAGTGACTGTTCTTTTCCTCTGGTCTTTCAAAGTCAGAGGGCACACAAAGTGACTTAAAGCTGAGGGCCCTGCTAATTCTCTGCTTAGGAAGTATAAAGACCATTGAATATCCTTTGGGATATATAGCTACCATTCTCTGCTGGAGAAAGATCTCTGAGCAATGGGACATGGTGTTTAACTGGGACACATTTTGAAAGGGGCAAGGGCAGGGCAACTGTCGGGCTAGAAAGGTCTCAGAAAGATCCTTCTGGAGGTTAACATATCCAACCCCTTGGGAGATAAATGCAGGGTTGGGCAAATATGGGCATGTGTGCGTCTCACCTATTCTTAAAAGATTTCTAGGAAAGTAGAGTCCACAACCTCCTCTGGTACCTTCTTGTGGTGATTAACCAGTCTCAATGTCCAGAAGTTAAGGCTAACTTGCATCCCTCTTGCTGCCACTCAAGCCCATTTTCTCTTGCTCTGTCCTATGTGGGGATGGACAAGTAGCTACTTGCCCCCTCTTCTCTACTGTATGGGGTCCCTAGCTGAATGAGTGCCTGGGGAAGGGGCCCCTCCTCTCCTCCCACTGTTGGCACTGAAGGGGGTGGTTCCTAACACAATCTCAGAGGCTCTTCTTGGAGGCTTGCTCACCTGTTCCAATGTAGAGGGTTCGATAGCACATGTTCACAGCTCCTCCCAAACCCATGAGAGGGTAGAATACAGCTCGGGCTTGCACCTCCTTTCTGTGCACTACAACACACACACACACACAAACAGAGAGGGATGACATCACTCAGAGGTCAGGCACAGAGGGTCTGCCGTGAATCACACATCAGGGGCCAAACCTCACTTAACAAATAACTGGACAGATAAGTTGATAGCTCCTTCTCTTGAAGAAAATGCTTTAGGGCTCTAGTTAGGACTCCTCTAGGCTGGCTTCGGTTGCAGGGGGCCAAGCCTGGCCAAGTAATGGCTCAGCTTTCTGAAGCTTTTTGAGCTCAAGGGGAAGGTCCCATCTGGAGAGGCTGGGAGAAGTGGCCGAGGGCTAGGATCCTGAGATGATCCCCGGCATCCTTTCTCTGTAAGATGGGGATAATAATACCCCACAATAATAACTCACAAAGCTGCTGGACAAATTAGGTGAAATGAGGTCAAACACCTTGTAATCTTAAAATGCTAAGTAAATACCAGCTACTCATACTGTTACTTCTTTTAGCTCATTACTGTCTCCCCAAATATTTAAAGGCCAGTCTGATGGCCCTTTGCCTGCTCTTGACCTCTTCCAATGTCTGGGGAAGGTGATGCACATCACAGAGGCCAGCATTTGCAGGACATCACTGCCTGCCTGCTGATGGCTTTTCAGTTTAGGCCTCAAAGTAGATCCCTTTGATCTTGAGAGAGTGAGTACTAACGGACTATAAAGGCCTCAAAGTTCAACTTAAAAGCCGGGGTTACCATCTTGCTCTTGCCCAGCAAGAGGCAAAGTCTCTGAGACCCTGATCTTTGAAAAAGCTCAAAGCAAGAGTCCATACTGTATAGGGAGGGAAGGACAGCTACCCCATCATATGGAGTGGACAGACCATGTACCTACCTTCTGTATGGTGCCCCCCGGGGGCCAGGGAGTGAGTCCCAACATTGCCAACCATAGTTTGGACTCGGGAAGGAAAAAGCTGATGTATTCTCTGCAAGGCCAGGAACTTGATCAGCTTCTCATCCAGCATATTTATCTCAATATCTATTAACCAAACAGAAAGGCCAATAAATAACTGGGGAGGGAATGAGGAAGTGAAAAGTGGGAGGGTCCTTAAACTCTATAGATATTAAATTCTGCCATTTCAATCTATGGGTCTGACTTTGAAAAGAGGGCTGCTTAGAGCAGAAGAACCCAGGAGGGAGCTGAGACCTTCTGGAAGGCTCTGGCTGCTTTCTGGTTCTGAATTCTGGCTTTACAGTGGTTGGTCTTTAGGATAAGTTGGCTTAATGAATGTGCTGAATAAAATCAACCAATATTGATATTCCAAATATCCCTTATTCTGTCTATGTGCCTCAGCAATAAATGCCTGGACTTCTTAATTGTGTACTAATTTCTCCCATGGGTGGACCTTGGGGGTTCTAAATAAATGGGGCCTAAATCATAAAAGAGAGGAAAAGACCCACATGTGCAAAAATGTTTACAGCAGCTCTTTTTGTGGTAGCAAAAAATTGGAAAATGAATGGATGCCCAACAATCAGGGAATGGTCAAATAAGTTATGAGCAGGCTGATTTCAAAAAAGCCTGAAAAGACTTACATGAACTAATACTGAGTAAGCAAAACTGGGGGAACAGTATACACAGTAACAGCAAGCTTATGCGATGATCAATTCTGACAGGCTTGAGAAGTTCTCAGCAATGCAGTGATCCAAGACAACTCCAATAGACTTGGGATGGAAAATGCCATGCACACCCAGAGAGAAAACTATGGAGACTATTTCACCCTTTTCTTTTGCTTTTTTCCTTTTGATTTGATTTTTCTTTCCCAATATGATTAATATGGAAATATTTTTAAAAGGATTGCATGCATTTAACTTATATCAGACTACTTGCTATCTTGGGGGAGAGGGCAGGATGGGGTAGGTAAGGAGAAAAAAGTTTGGAACACAAAATCTTACAAAAATGAATACTGAAAACTATCATTACATTTAATTGGAAAAATAAAAAATGAGGCTATGGGGTCATGGTACCTGAATCTATTCCCTAATCTCTGCAGGGGTCCTTGTGAGTACAGAAGATGGAAGGCAAAGAAAGGAACATTTCTTTCACTCCTACGCCTCTGGTCCCTGTTGCCTCAGAAACATCATCCCTAATTACCAATCTAAAGGAAATAACGCTGAGATTTCTTGCTAAGGTCTTCTAAGCTTCAGAAGCTGCCCACTCACCTCCATTGACGTCCATTAATGCTCGAAGAGAATTAGTAAGATCTACCATTGCAGTAGAGTTGGCTGAGAAAGGGGGTACAGTTAACGCGCTTCCTATGGATAATGTGCCAGGGCTGACCTTGCCATCTGCAGATATAATAGAAAGAAAAGTTAAGAATTATTTTTAAAGTGCTCTGTTTTTGGTTTGGTCTTATTTCCTAACCCAGGACAACCCCATTCTCCTTCCCAAAGACCTTCAATTACTCCAGAAAAAAAATCTCTAAGTTTATTCTTTGGAAGGGCAGTAGCTTTTGATGAACCATCCTTGTGTATTGGGAGTCTTCTCTCATGTATAGGACCACCTGATTAAGACCTGAAAAAACTACAAGAGGCCATATAAATTTTTTTGTTGTTGTTGTTGAATCTTTTTGGTCATGTCCAACTCTGACCTTATTTGGAGTTTTCTTGGCAAAGATACTGGAGTGGTGTGCCATTTCCTTCTCCAACTCATTTTACAGATGAGGAAACCCTTGCCTAGGATCACAGAGCTAGGAAGTGAGTGAAACCTGATTTGAATTCAAGCTGAGTCTTTCTGACTTCAGACATGACAGTCTATACAATATGTCACCTAACTGCCCTAACTGCATAAAATCCTATCAGAATTTAAAACCTCAACTCTGGATATCAAACCACAAACTGCTCTGTTTTTTCCACAGGAAAAGAGTACTGACATTTTCTTAGCTGGATGATGAAAGACTGGTTCTGGGCACAGCCCTATCTAGAAAAGTATCAGTCAGGAAGTTTTCTTTTGTCCTTTCATGCCTGGAATTTAGAGTTAGAAGGCTTAAATCTCAGTTGTCACCTTTCTCTAGCAGGATTCTAAGCACCCATAGTTTAGTGGATCATGTCATCAGCTTTGTGTGGCTGTTCAAATTCCTGGGTCCAAGTTCTCCCTTGGACCATGAAATGCCAAGGAAGTTATCTAGAACCTTAGAGCAACAGAAATGGCTCAAATGATCCTACTGTATCCAAGGCAGCAAACACAGTTAAGTAGGTAGAACCAGATGGCCAGAAGGGTCAAGAGATCTGGGCTGCCTTGTTAGCAGACCGGAGTAAACTGCTCAGGGCTCTAGTTCTGCAAAGTAAGGACAAATTAACCATGTTCCTTCTTAACTGAAGCATGTAGGAATGAAGGGCAGCTGAAATGAAGTAGAAGGGGATGCAAAGGAAGGGGGAAATGGTGCTTTGTGTACAAGACTGTCTCTGAAGTTCCTGTGAAGTCCCTGAATTTACCATTATTTACCAGGTGGTGCACAAAATCAGTCCCCCAGACAGACACTCACCTGAAGATGGCGCTGGTGAGCAGAATCGCTGGTTGGCTCCCACTGCCAATATGCCATCTCCTGCTGCCTGGGGGGGAGTGAGCACCCGAGTAGCATTTGGGGGTGAGCCGAGCGGCCTCGAATCTGTCAGTGGGGGTCCTATCTGTGTCTGAACATTCTTTCTTTGCAAAGTGCTGGTGGTCTCTAGGCTGGCACAAGAACTGGGAATGGAAAGTGGCAGGCTCGGGATAGGTGCCAAGCTCCTCTGGGTACATGAGACAGGGCCAGTGGTATTCTCCGTCTTCACGATGATACCGACAGTGTGGTTCTGAAGGCTCCCAGCCACTGGTGGTGTGAGGGGCCGGGGCCATGATTGCCGGTGGGAAACTACTGGGAGAGTGGTCCCAGGACTTTGGAGCCGACGGGGGTCTGGGGGATCTGGGGGGATACCGTAAAGGTGAGGCCCATTGGCTTTCACCTCTGTGCCTGTTGGCCCATTAGAGGTCCCACAGGCCACCACTTTCTTGGATTTGTCCATACAAGAGCTGCAGTTGACGTCCTCAGGGGCTGGGAGCTGCTGGGATGGAGATGAGCTCAGGGAGTTCTGAGCAGTCATCCCGGAGGGACAAGACATTGGGTAAAGGGACGGTGTGGGTGCCTTGTCAGCTGCCTGCAGAGAGGTGGTGATTGAGCCGTCAGCCACAATAACAGGCTTAATATCAGCCTTCTCTGTCTGTTCAGAGTCCCAATGCAAGGGTATCTGCTTAGCAGATAAATGTTTCAATATGCTGCACTGGAGTGCAACAACACTACAGAGCCACTGCAAACAGAAAGGAAAGGCAGGTCAGAGGAGGGAGAAGCGAGGGACCATGTTTCACCCACTGCTGCTGCAACGGCGTCACGCACGAGATCCAGAAAACCAGCCGACGACACTCTTCGGTGCTTGGAAGCGGCTCCAGGTGCCAGGCACCAGGCTTTGCTGGGCAAGCTCTAGTGAGGGAAGCGCTAGGAAGCAGACACTTGGTGACCTTCTCTTAGGCCCCTATCCCAGTCACAATCTGTGTGACCTTCCAGGTCTTCATTAGGGATCCCTTCTGACTTTACATAGATGTTTTAAGAGATGACAAAGATGGGAGGCCTCTTGGGGGACAGGTATTCTAGAAGGATGGGGATAAATGAAGGGAGCAGCTCTGGAGGAATCTGTCATTCAGGATTGGGGAATGGATGGCCAACACTTTCTGAAATCACCTCATGTTTTCTCTAGCTCTAAGACATATGCCTATTCCTCCCAATATACACCAGAGTTCAAGGTATCTGTCCTATGATCTGATACGAGTCAATAAAGTGCTGGGCATGTGGGCTTTAAGGGGAGGGCAGGAGAGGACCTGGGCAGGTGTTTAAACAAGGATTTCTGCAAGAAGAACACTGGAGGAGAAAGCCAGATGGCTTCCTAATAAATGAGATGTATCGGGCAGCCACAGACTACCACATCAACAGGGCCTCCTGACTTCTGTTCTCTCTAGGTCCAGCTTCAGCTCCCAGGGTGAAGAGGAAAGTCAGGAGCGCTACGTGCAGCACGACCCTGCCCGCACGCCTCAGCCTGCTGGCCCTCACTCACCTCCTGTTGCTCTGCCTGGCTAGCAGAGTGCTCAGGGTTCAAAAGGTGCTTCTGCGACTCCTCCGGGGCCCCGTTGCAGATCAGCTCCCCATCCCTAATGGCCGCAGGTGCGAGTAGTGGAGGTGGGAACTGGTATTGGGATTTTATAGCATCAGGAACCTAGCAGGGAGGGAAGAAGAGGGAGGAGGGCTGATCAGGCCATTTTCACTGAGGACTCTAGCCTTGAATACCCACATCCAAGTGACAAGAGGTGACTGGTGCTGTTGCGTGTGTGGCAGGCTTCACTCTGGGCTGTAAGGACAGCATAAGTCATTCCTCTAGGTATGTGGTCACAAAGAATCTGCAGATGTCACTAAACTAACTGACTTCTGTGATTGACTCTCCCCAGAAGGGGCTTCAAAATGCCTCTGCAAACACGGTAGAAAGGAACAGAGCCATTTTTCACCAGCACAGGAAATACAGATCTGAAACAGCTGAAGGAGTAACAATGATGACACAATGACAATAACAGAATAACAGATGACAGAGTTTTTGACCTTCCTTGGGGGTTATGTGCCAAGTAATGAAATAAAACTGAAAATATATCTTAGCAATAATGTTGATTACAATTCTTTAATACTATTCTTTTAACATAACATATATCTAGTTTCATTCTTAAATCTGTCCAAATATCAGTCAGCTAGCTATTTATCGCTCTGAAATTTTGGCCTAGAGGGAGAAACCAGCCAGTGAACTGGGTGAGCCTCAGTGAAGTCACTTAGTCCATCTCCCTTATATGGAAAGGATGCTAAACCATGAGGTTTCAGCACCAAAAAGTTAAAATACTTTGAATTTGCTTTCACAAATTAATTTAATCTAGACTTTCCCAAATTTTAACTGTCCATTTGAAGTAATTTAGTTATGGGAAAATATGATTTTCATCTCTGCACAAATGTTTACATGGTCAGAAGCATACAAAACACTAATCTGCATTCTGTATTACATAGTCAAGAGTCAACAATCTCTATCTTTAAATCTGGATGGTTTTTCTTCCTTCCTGAAGAAACTGAGGAAGGAGAGGCATTTTTAAAAAGTACCTGCCATCAAGTGGTTGAATGTGGGCACTGCAGCTAGAATCAGCAAGCAGAAAGGACTTGGAAGTTCCTAGGGACAGAGACGAAGGCATTTCCCCTAGCTTTTATAGGAACACAGACCTTCTGGCATACTCTTAACTCCCAGGGTCACAGTGAGTGGGGTTTCTGAATGATAAGAAGTGTCTGTAACCATTTTCCATAACCAAATCTTTTCCATGTAGAAGAAATGCCTGGTTCTGAACAAAGTAGAAAAAATGATTCATCTTGCTTGGTTTTGTAGTTCATAATCTCTGCCCCCTTTCAAACTATTCCTTGCCTCTCCAAACAGTCTGTGTGATCTTCGTCAAAACAAGAAACCTCATTTTATAAAACTGGGTCACATCCTCTTTTGTCCCTTCCTATTCTTCTGGACAGGGCCCTGACAAATGAGAAAAGCCTTCAGAGAGGACATTTCCCCTCCTAGCTAAGACACTGCTTTACCTTCAAACTTCTTCTTTTGACGGCCTGAAGCACCCGGCGGTTAGGGGGGTGTTTCTTGTGGATGCGGTTCAGGAAATCCACTTTGACCACGTGCTGGGAGATGGTGTCCTGGAATCGATCAAATACCTGGCACCGGTTGCTCAAGGTCATGTTCTTCTGGTTCAGCTGGAGGGAAGACAGAAAGAGAGAGAGATATCCATAGTAGCTCCCAGAGAGACTTCCCTGGTTCAAATCATTGTGAGATGAGGAGTCAATGCTCCAGTTAAGGAAATCTCAGACTACACGGGCTTATTTGATCACCTCCTCTCCATACTGACTTGAAAATGTCCCTAATAAAGCTACTAAATTGCTTCTAAATTCCCTTTCAAAAATTAAGAAGTCACAAGCAGACATCATCACACCTCACCTCCCTGATCTGATGGGAAAAGATGGGAATAAAGAGTACCCTAGGACATAGAAGGTGAGGAGACTTTCATTTTGGCCCTTGTAGATCATCATCACTCCTGAGCCAAGATAGGAAGGCATTTCTCTGACAATGCCAAGAGCAGCAAGATTATGGGTTAATTTTCTACTTTCTCAAATCACATTGGATCCCTTCAACAAGGAAGCAGCATTCTTTACTGTTTACTGTTGCTCCATGAAAAGAATACTGTGAAATGCCTGATTTATTAGGCAACATGGGTCAAATGTCAAGAAAGTTCCTCAGCTTCCCAGTGTTCCCCTTTGTGAAATGTGAGGAAAATTCTGATTTTCATGCCACGCTGAGAGAATGTCAGATGAAAAGGAAAGATGATGGCCTCCAGAGAAATGTCCAGGGTAATACTTGGCCTTGTTCTGGCTGTATCACTAACTAGCTGGGTGAATATGGAAAATCCTTTGACTTCTAGGTCCTACTTTACTTATTTCTGTAAAATGAACATGTTTAATAAATGAAATGGTTTCTAAGAGGGCTAATATTCTCTTCAGAGTTGAATAATATTAAAGTCCATGAGAGCTCAGGTGGCTTTCCTTTCCCTTCTTACCCTGGATGCCTAGGTTAAGGAAGGGGGAACAGTGATTTGATGAGCACCAGGAGACTCAAAGCAGCAAATGTACAAATTCTATGGAGAGACCTTCTTTCAGACCTGTGTTTGGCAAAGTGGCTATAACAGCAGTGACTAAGTCAAAACACCATCAAGAACTTTTAATCTGAGAAAATCTGGATGTGAACAGTGAGCCATAAAAGGGGCTAAGGGCTCAGCACTGATGCTTTCAGCTAAATCAAAGGAACAATCTTCCGTAAAGAAGATTTTTTTTTTCTTTTTCAAGTAAAAAACTGCTGTTTTCTTTGGGTCTTCTCTAGCTTCTGAACTCAGTTTTTTTAACTGTTCCAGTTACAGAGAGGGGGAAGCCTCCCCATGCTGGAAAAAGTGCTCTCCAGTTTTGTTCTGGTCTGGGAAATGTACTTCTCCCTTTCATGGGGAAGGTTCTTGGAATACAAATATATATTTATATCTTTTCAAAGTTCTTTCCCTCTAGAACTAGAGAAGGTTTAACACTAGATATTGGATATTCATTTTGTCATTATTTTTCAAATTGTATCTAGTATTACACTAATAATTGCTATAGGGGGTCCCTGTGTAAATTCAGCACTCACTGATATACATTTGTAAAGCTACAATAAGGATTTTTTTTTCCTTTGGTGTGGGGAAGGGGAAGAGAAATAGTCAACTCATAGAGCTGAGGTGTGTCAAAATCTCAAACTGTGTAGAGACAGGAAGCATAAAATTAATTTCTAAGTAGAAAAATAAACACACCAAAACAAACCAGGTGATCACATCAGGGAGGCAGTGGTGGAATAAAAAATGCTGAATTTAGAGTCAAAGGTCTGGGGTTCTAAGCAAATTTGGTCAGTCACTAGCCAAATAATCTAGGTTAAGTCATTCACCTCTGTGGCTCTTAGCTGCCTCATCTGTAAAGTGAGAGGGATGGGTCAGATGACCACTGAGGTGTCATCTAGATCTAAGATCCTATTATTTATCTTATTCTTTACTGAGTTTCTTCCCTAACCAGTCTATGCTTGAAAAAGACCCCTTGAGTCCTGCCCATGCTTACCACCACATGTTCAATGTGATTTGGACACATCCATCTGCCCAGGGGCATGGCAGTGAGTGGTGGTTCGAGGCAGTCCATGTGGAACAGGAGAGGACAATAATCACACTGGATGAGAGGCGCCACACGACAGCTCCTGCAAAGATGACAGGTTGTACGTTTATGTGTATGACGAGAACGTCCAGACCTCAAGTCCCTGCCCCTGCACTTCTACCAGCTGAGCAGCAGCAATGGAGGACAGTGGGGCCTGGAGGCTAACTCTACCCTCACAATTTCCTTGACCCAGAAGGAAGCACTTTTTTGGGGAATGAGGAATGTTTATGAGTAATGTAGCTGAGGTGGCAGAATAGGAAGGACCAACGATCTATATATAGGCATTTTTTTTTTTTGCTGAGGCAATTGGGGTTAAGTGACTTGCCTAGGGTCACACAGCTAGGAAGTGTTAAGTGTCTGAGACCAGATTTGAACTCAGGTCCTAATGACTTCAAGGCTTGATCAATATATTGTAGGGAAACCAGCCAACATTAGCTCTGATGCTCTTCCTCAGAAGGCTGCCACTAACTCATTAAGAAAAACTGTCCCCCTTTCCAGAGGTCACCTCATCTCACTGCACCAAGATTCCTCACTCCTTGCCAAATTCATGGGGTGCTCTGCAAAAAATCAGCCTGCCATATAACCAAGGAAATGGTGTGAAAGGAAAACAGTCTTTCCATTTCCCCCCAGAAGTAAGTTTCAAGGAAGGGGCACAATTAAATGTCACTAATGATTTGTTACTCTGCGGTCCCAGCATCCTGAAAATATGTTAGCTAAAACTATCCTTGCCTGACTTGAAAAGTCTGACATTCCATCACCCCCAACAACACTCTGGGATCCTTTTAATGGCACTTTCCTTCAGCTGGCCCAGCCCTGACCAGAGGACAACCCAATCAGTTCAGATTTAACAAGTGAAGTGGCTAAACTCCTTTCACCAAGGAACTCTCAACCTGAGAAGAGCTAGGATTCTAAGGAAGCAGAGATTATAGCAGCTAGAGACTGCATGGGGTCCTCGGTAGTTTTTAGAGCTTAGAACTCAGAGCCCAGGGGTCATCTCCTCAGACCATTTGCAAGCCCACCCATTTACAAATCCTACTTGGACTCAAACCTTGGCTCAGGCATTTCACATAAACCTTGCTTTTCTCATTTATATAATGAAGATCATAACACTTGTGGCTAATAATCTTACAGGGTTTTTGCAAAGAAGCCCCTCATGAGTATAAAAACTTTGTATACATGGGTAATTACCATCATTAATTTCAGGATGCTGATACAACAGGACCATATTATATGCATAATATTTTATTTATATTTATATTGGGCTTTACTAAAAAGAACACAAATAGATAAGAGGGGCTTAAGCTCATGAAACACAAGGATCCTTATCTATACTGGGTACACCAAGGTGTCCAAAACTGTTTGGTTTCTTAGTCAAGCATGCTCAGAGCCCCCTGAAGGTGGTCAGAAATGTACAGCGTGTTTGAAAGAAAGGAATGGAAAATAAAGTGCAACCCAAGATCCCAAGGAATTGGGAAAGGAGAAACATCAGCTTCAGGCAGACAAGAAAAGGATTCTGGCTGCTGAATGTGACCCAGCCTTTGGAAAGGCCATGGGTACCTGTTACAGGTGAAGCAGACTTTGACCGGTAAGGGAACCAGACCGTTGTGATCCAATTCATGCTGTGTTTTCTTGACATTTTTCCCAGTGGTTTCCTCTTTTCTCCTCCTCTTGCTAGTACCTGTAAAACAACCAACAGTACTGTCCTGCTCCTGGTTTCAGGGCTCCCAGGCTGAGGGGAGTAGAAAGGAGACAAGGGGAAGGAACAAAAGGGTCAGATGCCATTCTGACCAGGGGAACTGCATTAAATGTGGGCAGTGTCAGGTTAAAATAAGAAAAGGTAGTAGACAGAAGAAAAGCATGAGTAAAGAGAACTTCCCAAGTAGGTCTCTGTTTTCTAGAAAGACTCTTCCTGAAGCCAGGTGAACATGTAGATATCCAATTTCTTTCTTTCTTTTTTTGCTGAGGCAATTGGGGTTAAGTGACTTGCCCAGGGTCACACAGCTATGAAGTATCTGAGGCCAAATTTGAACTCAGGTCCTTCTGACTTCAGGGCTGGTTCTCTATCCACTGTGCCACCTAGCTGCCCCGAGGAAACCCAATTTCAACTAACCAAGACTAAAACCTCTTTGGGAGAATGAAGCGCGAGGAGGTGGCAGCCAGGCCAAGGCCTCAGCGAGGCAACTCAATTTTCTATAAGAAAAGAAACAAGATCTCTTAGCCAGCAAGTTTCAAACAAAAAGGAATGCCTGAGGGGCAAGGTGGAGTCTCCACAGGAAAGGGGAGCCACAGAATGGCATCAGCTCCACCTCAGATGGGCAGTGTGACAGGTGCTGCTGGAAGCAGAGCCAAGACCACCAAACTGCTAGCACAGAAGCTATAGCCTCACCTGGGAGCGCCGTGGTGCAGGTCAGCTCATTGGGCAGCTGGAACTGAGTTGGGTTTCGCTCCATGGCTGCTGCAATGAGCAGCTCAAAGGGTCGCTTCAGCTGGGGCTGCCCGCAGTCCATCTCCGGGGCCGCTGGCTCGTCATCCACGTCAATGATGTCCTCATCCACATCGTTCTGCTCGGAGGTGGGCGTCTCCGTGCTAGCATTAGATGTGGGCGTGCCAGGCCGACTAGCCCTCCGCTCCAGGATCCGGGCCTGGGCGATGGCTTTGAGGTCTGTTTTACCAGCTGACCTGTCCAACAGGTCCGTGTCACTGCTGGGGGATGTGGTTCGTTTGCCAGATTTGTCCACCAGCCCATTGACTTGGCCCAATTCTTTTTTCTGTTCCCGCTTCTGCATAAACGAATAGGCAGGCCCATCACAAAGGGTTAGAGCAAATGCCATAAAACAGTCAGTCTGGCAGAGGAAGCCCCGCCAGGGTGTCTTAACAAATTCTGTGACCACAGAGGGACCTCTTACAGTGTTGTCTGCACTGAGGATTCTTAAGTCTGTGCACATTTGAGAATCCCAATTGTTACTTGAGGTTCAAGGTGGGCAAATCACTAAAAGACAATTACAGTAACAAAAAAGGAGTTACATTGTACCCACACTGAAGAAGTATACAGTCTTACCCACATACAGTATGGCCATTAACCAAGTTGTTACATTCTATTAGAGATGTGAAATTGCACAGGCACAGTGCCAGCCTGAGACTAGGTTAACTTGTTTCTAGCAAAGTTAATCTCCAACACTTCATGTTTAATTGTTACATTTAAAAAATATAATTAGGAAGGAAAAGGAGAGTAAGGAAAGGGAGTCAGTAGGAGCTAACCGGTAAGTTTAAGAACTCTCCTCAATCTTCTGCCAGAAAAATCAAGTGGGCCTGACACCAAGAAGGGATACATCTGGGCTTTAGGTCCTTGTTTGGTGACCGTGGGTGTGCTATTGTAACCTGTTTGACTTCAATGTCCCTACTTAGGAATGAGGATTAACCAAACCTTAAAATGCATCCAGTGACCAAGGAAGGGTGACCTCCCTGTCCCCCTGCTTCCCAACAGAAGGCTGGAGAAGTCAGGTGAGAGAAGTCAGGCTTTCTCGGGCAATAAGGAAGGGGCTGCTCTAAAAGCCAAACGCCTTCTTCCCCAATGCTTCTAACAAAAGGTCACCAGCAACTATAGATGGGGGGACCCTGTAGAAACTATGTCTCTAGTGAATTCTAATTCTTTTGACTAACAAATTTGGAGAGGTTTTCTGCTTAGTGGGAGTTCATGGAACTGGGGATGCAAGATCATGGGGTCAGGCAAGGCAACAGTTACTCGGTTTGTTGACTTTAAGAGGAACTGAAATGCAGCTGTGGTTTGGGTTGGTGACTTGGCTCTGACTTGCTTTAAACAGGAACCTTGTGCACACATTTGAAAAATCAAGTCTGCAACACTGTTTACCTTCTTCTTAAAGGCGGAGGACTATGTTACACATATAAACCACAATCTCTTTGAATCATACGTCCTCATCCTGTTTCTGAAAATAAGGAAGTTATCCTTCCCTATGAAATCATGCTCCAGGGTCATGGAAAACAGTGACATCACAAGAAAGGAAAGCCATTCACTCATTACCCAAAGGGTTTGGGTGGGTCTAAACCCATCACAGGCCACAATCCAAGGCTATGATTGAAAGGCTGGCCCTCAAAGGCTCTGGTAAAATCACAAATCTACTTCCTCAAGATATGGCTTTGCTTTTATAACTTACATAAGTTTTTAGAATGGAAAACTTAAATTTTTTCATATAGCAAATATCAAAATGTGAAGAAAAGCAGTGCTAAACACACAGATGCATTTAGCTGAGCCTAAGGCCAGTGGGATGGATTAGGAGTGGTAAGGTGAGGGCAAGTCTTTGCCCTGCTGCCATGCCTGGCCAAATGTGGGACACATTTCCCCCCTCCATTGATTGATTTGCCTTAGGATGGGTTAGGTTCCATCCTTACCGAGTTGGGGTAACAGCCATATTTTTATGGTCCGTTGCTGGTTGAATTCCATTCTAACGGAAAAGTTAGTTCCAACTGTGGAGAGCTGCCACCTTCAGGACAACCTGAGATCTC
This sequence comes from Myrmecobius fasciatus, assembly GCA_023553655.1. Lineage (NCBI taxonomy): Eukaryota > Metazoa > Chordata > Mammalia > Dasyuromorphia > Myrmecobiidae > Myrmecobius > Myrmecobius fasciatus. The sequence continues at coordinate 24,872 of JAJPUD010014157.1, forward strand.
ACCAAGAGCTCAGAGAAATAAAATTCACTGAATGGCAGGGATAGAACTACTTTGACTGCTGGCTACTTAGTGAAGTCTTTGTAAGTTGATCTCCTTCCTTTACCTGTCCCTGTAACCTCAAGTTAGGATTTTTTTTTTTTTTTTAAATATCCTACTGGGTCACACTGGTGTTCCAGAAGGAGAGTGGGGAGGGTGTTCCAGGGACGGGGAGATGCAGTAAATAGGGTTGGCAGATAACGAATCCAAAGATTTCAAGAGCAGTCAGTTAGCAAGTGTGATCATCACTAGTCCCCAGAAGGAAGCCTTTTACCTTTCGTCGAACAGTGCACCGATGACACATCCACTCTCCAGGAGGCAACATCTCTTCACTCAGAGGAGGATTACTGTAAGGAAGGACAAGGGCCAGCTCAGGAACACTTGGCTGGAGGAGAAACAAGCCCAGAACCCACCAGCATGCTCCCAATTTCCTGTCCTGCCAGTCAGTCACACAATAAGCTATCTCTACACAGTTCAATTTGTATTCTCAATATCCCTTGGAACCAGTACCACTTTCCCTGTGGCAGAAAAGAGAAGCCAGATCAAGAGCAACCAAAGCTGGACTTACAAAAAGGCTTCAGTGAATTAGTCTGGGAGCCCTGTGCTCTGGAGTCCCTCTGAATCATATTTCAGCTGAACCCAGGGGCAGACTCTGGAGAAGACCCTTCAAGGCAATGTGGAACTAAGCCTTCATCTCTCAGCCTCAGCTAGGGGTCTTTATGGGGGTCATAATGAACTCGGTACTTAGAGGAGTCACAAATGCATTTGTAAAGAATTTGCATGTTCCTAGAAACTCGATCTTTGCTCAGGTTGTTCTTAGTCTTGGTTCCTAGAAGTCCCTTATTTGGCCCTCCTGCCATAGAGTTATTCACTAACAAGTGTGAGAAATACCAGAAACACCACCAAATTGTGAGTAACTGAGCTAAAAACTGCTATGGCCAAACTTAAGAGTTCAGACCCAAATCAGTAACAGTGACATTACACTCAACATGCACTTCATACTTTGACCAGTAAAAGACAACATTAAAAAAAAAAAAAAAATTAAAAGCTTCATTAACATCTCAGAGGGGTTGCTTATCGGGAGATTAAAACAAAACAAAACAAAAAAACAAAAACTGGAGGCACAAGGCCTGTTCAGACTTGTCTCAAGACACCAAAGGACCAGGGGTGAAGGTCAATAACTTCCAACACTATTTTCTAGGCCAGCTATCACCACTCAGATAGCCTAGAAGGTAACAATCAAATGCTTTAAAGGTAAACCCAAAATATATATCTACCTAGACTTTGCTAATCTCCATGGCCTGTTCCATTTAAAAGGTAGCTACTCTGATCTGAGGGCCAGCTCTTGATTATGACCTGTTTCACCAATCCACTAGTTTTGACTTCTTAGGCTCTTCCCAAGTCAAATGGATGGCCTTTAATTGAAAGGAGTATCTTGAGCAGATAAGTAAGGTAAAAACACTTTTCAAGGAAATCTGTTCGCAGAAAAAACTGAGGGCCCTTCCATGGTCTCATGAAGTCAAGCTGAAGGTTATCTGACGGTCATTTCAGGGAAATTAAGCTAAGGTACTTGCTCCCTTTGACACAGACACAATCAGGTGGTTGTTTGATGGGCTTTCCCTTTCTTCACTCCAAAGGTCAAGACTTCGTTCCAGAGGATAGTCAAGGACAAGAATGATTTGGGATATGGTGGGGTGGGTGGTGGTCTGGTCTTAAGGAATTCTGACAGAAGCCACAACAACATCAAACATCTCCATGTCCAACATTCTCTCATCTGAATCTCTGCAGTCCTTCTGTCTTCTATTCATTTGGAAACACCCTGGAGTGGGAGTTAGAAGAGCTGGATTTTGGTTCAAGACTTGCCACTCACTAGCTAGGTTTCTTTCATCTGTTAAGTGGAAATATCAACTTCAATCCTGTAGCACTTTAAGAGTGCTAAGAGGCAATATATGAGAAAAAAACATTGCTAACTGCAAAAGACTATGCAATTTGGAACTATGCCCAAAGGGGTATCAAACTACGTACAATCTCTGATTCAGCAGTCTCACTACTGGGCCCATATCCCAAAGAGATCATAAAAAACAGAAAAGGACCCATATGTACAAAAATGTTTGTAGCAGCTCTTTTTGTAGTGGCAAGGAACTGGAAACTGAGTGGATGCCCATCATTTGGGAAATGGCTGAATATATGAGGGTAATGGAATATTGTTCTATAAAAAAGGATGGACAGATTGATTTTCAAAAAAACGATGCTAGTGAAATAAGCAAAACCAGGAGAACACTGTATATCGTAAGAACAAGATTATGTGATGATCATCTGTGATGGACTTGGCTCTTCTCAACAATTTGGTGATTCAAGGCAATTCCAACAGACTTGGGATGGAAAATGCCAATCACACCCAGAGAGAGAATTATGAAGACTAATTGTGGATTGAAGCATAGTATTTTCATTTTTTCTTTTTTCATGATTTTTTCCACATAGTTTTGATTTTTCTTGCACAATTTGACAAGTATAGAAATATGTTTAAAAGGATTGCACATATTTAACCTTGATCAGATCGCTTTTTTTTCTGTCTTGGGGAGGGGAGGATTGGTAAGGGAGTGAGGGAAAAAAATTCAAAACATGAAGTTTTATAAAAATGAATGTTGAAAACTATTTTTACATGTATTTGGAAAAATAAAACACTACTGGGAAAAACCAACAACAAAACAAAAAAGAAACCTGGTGATTGACTAAAAGTTGGGCTGCTAATAATGGGAGCAGGTAGCCCAAAAGTCTTATTTATACTTGCTATAAGGTTATGCTGGTGATACTCAATTGGGCAGCTTTTTGTTTTGGGTATGTAAGGGTGATAAGAGCTAGCATCTGCCTCAGAATGCCTTCAAGTTCCCCTCAAACATAACCTTGAGCAAGGCAACTCGAAGTGCAGAGAAGAGGATGATCTGCATTGATAATAGAAGAGATGCCTCACTGGGAATCCCTAGAATTCCTGCCACAGATGAAATCACAGGTTTTTTTCAAAAAGAAAATAAATATGGGGTAATATTTGGTTGTATCACACATGAAATGATCCCCCTCCCATATCAAATAATGAGAAGACAGATTGGAGATAAAGTTTATATCTGTGTTCTTCAGAAGGGCTTATTGCCATTATTTTAATTAAAAACAAACAAACAAATCAATCTTATTCTCATCTCTGCTCCTTTCTGATGACCTGTCACCAGAAGAATTTCTCAAATGCTTTGTTTCCAGAGTCTGTTCTCAGAATTCTAGCTTGGGCTATCAGAATCCTTATTGGGCATGCACAAAAGGGTTGGTTTGATGGAGGGCAGGTAGCTTGGGGAACAAATAGAAAACAAGCAAGAGACACTAAATATAAAAAAAAGATTTGGGAAGTTAGAAAGTTCCTTCTATGTGCTGAAGAGAATATGAAGAGAATGAGGGAAATATCCCTCTTTGCTTACTTAAAACAAAAGTTACCAACTTTATCAAAGACAGACTATGAAATAAGAACCTTTTAAAAGGATAAAATCTGTGGAGAATCATCTTAAAATAGGATCATAAGGAGAGGCCTGAAAAGAATGAGCCTTGTTTAGAGATTTTTTTTTTTTGAGTTAGAACACAGAAGTCCTTTTTAAGAGAGCATTCTGCATCCCCCCCCCCCACCACCATGGGTCCACCCTCAACTTATTTCTAGTTATTTAAAAGGTGACTTTTTGCCTCCTATTTCTAGGGTGAACAGACATTATGAAACCAATACAGGGAAGCCTTACTACTGTTGGGGGATAAGCTGAGGAACCAGTTCCTAAAGAGGCTGTTTTGCAAATAGACTGCTTGCAAAATAACTTCTTCACATCACTATCATGTAAACAGGAATGAAAATCTTTGAAGAGATCGTGCAGCTAGGAGGTTGTCTCAAACTTGCTCTCTGTTGAACTCAATTATCAGCTGCCATGTCTCAAAACCTTGTTGAATTTTTCTAGTGAAAGGGCCTGTGTATCTTTAAACTTGATGGCATTTGTTGAGAGTCTAAAGAAGATCATGTGTTAGTTGGAGAAAAAAATAAACCTGTCAAAGTAGGCCCTCCCCCCATACCACTGAAGATAAATGATCAATTTTTCTTTACAAAGAACTGGACAAAAGGAAACCATTCAGAGTGAAAAGGTCATTAGGATTAAGAGAAATCTCTCTCCCCTAATTTTCAGTATTAGTTATAAATAAGCTGTTTGTTCTTTATCTTGTCCAAGGTTTGGTGGAATAAGAGAACCTCAATCCAAACTCAAGACAGTTTCTTAAGAAATCCCCAAAATTCTTTTATGTCAGAACTTCCTTAACAAAACACTTTACTTAGATCCTAAAATGAACTGGGCTTTTTTTTTTTTTGGGGGGGGTGGTGGTGGTGGTGGTGGTGGTGTTTTATCAGTCATGATAGGATGCTTCCAGATGTGTTGTCAAAAGAGGAGATAGTTTCAGAGAAAAAGAGAAAATGTGGTCTTCCTCTTTGAGGACTATATATTACAGTATAAAGAAATACATGAAAATAGGATGTCAAATTCAGACATTTGACAATAAAGAGATCCAAATAGAAACCTTTCATAGCCATATAAAATCAAAGATTACAATGTTTAGAGATGTTGGAGTCAATGGAAGATGTCAGGAAGAGTTTTCTATTTTTAGTACCGAAAAGTGAAAATGACCTGTCTTCTCCTACCCTGATGAATTCTAGGAGATTCTGGGGAAGAAGCAGTTGAAACAAGGGGTCTTGTCCCAGTAGTGATATAAACCAATTATATGAACAATAGGAGACAAGTTGAGATCTGTTTTCTTGCCTATAAAATTAGGGGTTTGTATTGAATTGTTTCCATCATTCATGGTCACAGTAAGTTCTAAAATCCCATTATTCAGTGATCATTTTTAGAGGAAAAAAAATCATTTTTCTAGCTATAAGGACCCTTGAAATCTTGAGGTAGGGGGAGGAGAAGAGTGTTTTGCAGCAGGGAAACTTACAGCAATGGAGCTTACAGTCTATCTGCCAGTTTTCAAGAAATCTTCTGAGAGTAAGTTCTAAAAAGAGGGGAACCCTGAAAGGGCACTGTCTTCTGAATTTAGGCTGGCTAGATTCAAACAATTTAAGTTGATCAGGAGGCTAAAGATCCTTTTATTTTTGGACTTTGCCCCACTAATTCTTAATAAGATCGTGGCCAGGAATGCCAAGTGGCTGACAGAAGAATTCCTTTCTCTCTTTTCTCTACTACTGGAGATGAGTTTTCCTTCTAGATCCATTTGTAAAATTTGGTCTCCAGTTCCTGGCCAGAAATTAACTGTGTTCTGCTTTCCAACTTGTTATTTAACTGTTGTTACTTGATCTTAATGATATTTTGCTAGTTATAAAACAGTCTGTAATGACAAAGCAATGAATTTTGGAAAGCAGTGAAATTGAAAGATATGCTCCTCAAAGTCCTGTTTTAGATCATCCTAACAGTGAGTGAGGTCTTGAGAACCCTAGTAAGATGTTAACATAGCATCTATATACAAACCAATCAAAGCTGGCCAGGGCATTTATTTCACAAATTGCCCTTTCTCCAAAGTCAAAGTTGCACAGCACTGCTCCCTCCTCAATCCTCAAATGGATCTGGGATCTCACTGGTATGGATAGCTCCCCTGAAATGATGCACATCACAGCTTCATTCTAATCTCTCTTTAATGAAGCCCAAATCCAAAGAACCACTTTGCTGATGAAAGTGTCTCGATCTTAGTGTTCACAGTACTTTTGGAGGGCACCCAAAGAAAGCTTTTTAAGGACTACTCCCCCCCAAAGAAAGAAAAACCACACCCAGCTAAATGCAACAACTACACTGTTGGATCTCTCTCTGCTTGCCCAAGCTCTGAGCTCCTATTCACCCCTACACGATCCTAATTCAGAGCCAAAGAACTGCATCAGGTTTGCCTTTAGAATGCTGCATTCAATCACTTAATGGGGGTATCACCACTGCAGGTGGAAGATGCTGGTAGTTGTCATGGTTCTGGATTCTAATTAAGAAGGTCTATTTCAAGTCAGATACCAACATGATTTATCAGGCTCTATTCTCCTTCACTTTTTCATCTATTAAAACACATGAACCTGCACTATTTTTTTTTTTTTGGCCACCAGTGGGACCTATTGCTCCACAGCATTGTGTTAATTATTCATAGAACAAAAGCAGATTTCCAATAGAAGGGAGGAGAGAAAACAGAAGTTTTGGTTGAAGAAAAGAAAAGGGGAGAAAGGGAGCCGGAGAATACTTTTTATTTTAGAGATGTCTCCCATGTAAGGATGATATGGTTAATGCCAATCTGTGTTTTCCAGAGACATGTACAACTTGCAACTGACAGTCCAACTGACAAGACAGGACAATGAAGGACAGACAAGCACTCCAAATGTTAACTATGGTAAAGGTTAAGTAATGGACCAAGGCAAAGCAAAGGGAAGAGATGAAAAACTTCAAGAAGTGCCCAATCTATTATCCTACTTAGACTAAGAAAATAGTTAACTAAGAGAAACACCAACAAATAAAATGTTTGCACACACAAATAACAACCCATTTCTCACCCTATTCCTCTGAAAAACAAAAACCAAAATCCTACCACAATCCAGTGAACTGGTAGGATCCCTTTTTTGTAAGAATTTTGAATTCTTCAGGCCTCCTATTTCTTACCCGGATATATCTTTGGGAGAGTTTCCAATGGGACAAACAAACAAAAAAAAAAAACTAATAACATTCTAGTAAATCCTGTTAATTAGTCTAACATCCCCTCTGAAATCAGGGAATGGAGAGAGAAATTTCCGCAAGCCAACAATAGCACTGAAGTTTTGATTTTCATGGCTCTCATACATTTAAAGCCCACTAATGGAAAAAAATTCTGGAAACATACTTGGCATCATTATTAAGACATGCTTGGGGCTACCCTTGGACCCTCCCTCAGTCTGGCCTTGAAGCTTCTGACCAACTCAGGAAAACAGGTTGATAGGATTCAAAGTGGGAGGTTTAAGATGATAATTGGAATGTCCAATCACTTCTTGGCCTAATGGCTGTTTTGATTTACAAAGAGATTAGTAGCAACATAAAAACAGGTCTCTCAAACCAGCTAGTCTTAGAAAAAGGGATGTTAAGGGTTTTAAAAAATGAGGAAAAAAATTTGATTATATACTCAAATTTTGAGGAAAAAATTTAAAATTTCTGGACATAAATTTCAGCTTGTCTTCTTAAAGAAGGGCTATTTCATGGAGGAAGGAAAGATGATGGCCATGTTGAAATATGCCAGTAAGATAAAAGGCAAAAGAGCAGAGAGCTCCACAGGGGCTCTCCCCCAAACCTCCTTTATTCCAGCTACTGACGCAAATACAGCTGTCCTGCTAACTTCATAAAGAACAAGGATCACTGGTTTTCTCATGCACAGCCTCAGTGGCAGAGTGTTAAGAAGGAAACCAACAGGAGTGCCAGGGCATTACAAATGCCCCATTGAGAAATCCAGCACGTTGCGTCATTTCCAGAGGCACACAAGTCTCTCAAACAGGCTGACTGTGCCCCCAAATTACATGCTTCTTTGCAGTTAGCCTGTGGCATCCTCCCAGCAGGGGACACCTGGAGAAGATCGTTGTAAGCCAAAGCATCTTGGGAGGAAAAAAAAAAGAATACAAAATAGCTATGGTCAGGTGTTCACCTTTGCCACTCTAAAAGACTTCTACTAGTTGGCTCTCCATGTCACAGAGAACTTGGCTATAACATTTCAGACTAGTCCACAATTTTTAAGAATCTTGTCCTTGGAGCTGGACTGGCAGTACATATTTTAATGGTTAACTCCAATCACCTCAGAGCACATGCTGAAACTCACTTGCTTTTAAAAATGGATAAAATTTCAGTCACAACAGTAAGTTTATAATAATCAGAGGGAATGTTCCACCAGGACATATAATCCAACAAGTGGGCCCATGCATTCCATAAACATCTAAGGTAGGAGGGATAAGTGGCCGAATTTTTCTTTTAAGCTGGGGCCAAACCCTACTAGATCATCATAATGATCCAAGACCTAAAACCCAGTGTGTCCGGGGAAAGTAACAATTTCTGGATACTGTACCTTAAACTCAGCAGAGGCTCAAGAGATGAAAAGCTCTAATTACTTTGAAACAGAGTTAAATTAGAGATGAGATTTTTACTTCATTTATTCTTTCCCTTCATAAGACCTTATATTAAAGAGCCCTATCTGAGCTAAAGCATCGTTAACTGTATTCTCTCCAGTTCTACTTATAAATCTCAGACTTCCCTGCCCTACATTAATTCAGTAATCTCATGGGAAGGCTGTCAAACTGGGCTGGGCCAGGGTCTGGGGCTGCAGATAAATGCCCACTAGGGTTTCTAAGAAACCTCCCAGTTCTTACCCCCTAGTGACCTAGTTAGAACCTGAACAAGCTATCTCTGAGATAGAAAGCCAACATTTGCCCTCGGGCACTGTCTTTCTCAGAGGGTCTAGGCTAAAAATCTGAATGATTTACTTGCAAAGAATGATCATCTTAAACTTTATATATGCTCAAATAATGGATTTTCAGGAAAGTCCTCTTAAGATATGAAGCATGTGTATAAACCCTACTTAGAGGATCACCTGGCTACATCGTAATGAAAGAAATTGCAAGCACTTTTCAGAATATTTCTTGAACACTAGGGAAAGAGACAGTATGTATACAGTTATGTACAGGGGAGAAAAATAATTTCCCATAGTTTCAGATCACCAACATAAGATAGTTAATTCTGATTTGTGCCAGATGAGACCAGAGAGGAAAGAAAAGAGAGTATATGTGTGTGTGCAAGTGTACCACAATGCTTGCCATTTTGGTAAAGCACTCAAGGTCCCTCACAAATCAGTGCTTACCAAATGGCCAACATTTGTGGCTTTTTTTTTCTTTCTTAGTGGTCTCTCTTCACATTACCTTTGACTCCCAAATAATTCCTGCTCCTCTCCCCTATTATTTAGCTATCTCTTGTGAAAATGAAACAATGAAAGAGAGAAAATTGATTTAGCAAAATCCACATGCCAACTATGTGATGATACATGCAATAATTCACATTCAGATTCCTCTACTTATGCAAAGGAGGAATTCCTTTTCCCTTCTAAGAGTATTTAAAAAACAAAAACAAACTAAGGAAAATTAAATACAGCCTAAGTGTTAAAAATAGGAAAGCTGAATCCATAACCATTTAGTCAGCTCATTGGAGTCCTATTTTCATAATTCACTGATTAATAATAGAGAACAGCCAATTAGATGCCCTCGTAAGATTCTCTAGAAAACCCTCTCTAAAAACTAAGATCCGATCCTCAAAATGAAAAAGCTCAATCTTTGAACAAAGATCACTGACCTATCTTCTGATTGATTCAGTGAAAGTAGGAGTGAGGAGCAAGCCCTTTAAATCTTTATAGGTCCCTGGGTTGGTGAATGGAAAAACAGTAAGAGTTCTGGGGAGCCCATTTTTATAATAGAACTTATTTAAACAATCCTCATTGATGTTTTGTGCTATTCACTAACTTCCCTGCATTCTTTCTAGTCATAAATGCAGAACCTAGATAAGAGAAGGGTAATATTCCATATTCCTCTGGAATCTCAGTAGCACGGAGGCCTGCAAGTGGGTGATGCTACCAAAAATGGGGTTCAAAGAGATTTGCCTGAGATTCAAAGAGGATTTCCCCCAGTATAGCTTGGAGAAAAAGTGATGTCCCTGGGCTGGGCTACTGTTCAAATCAAACTCCACAGGGAGTATGTCTTCCACCTCAACTCCCCCCCCCCCCCCATTTGAAAAAGTGCCTCATGCTGAGCTGAGATCAGTGGGAAAGACCCAAGCTGGGATCATTCAGATTTGGATGCTTCTCCTCATCCTGCCGTTATTCTAGCTATTTTTTGTCCTCTCAAGACTGGGTAGCATTTCTTGGGAGAAGTCTGTGCAATTTGTAAGAAAGCATGGGAAGGGCAGAAAAAATAAAATACTAATGCTACTGAGATAAAGGAAAGCAAACATAATTATGCAGAGAGGAATGGCTGTGATGTTTGTGTTAACAAAAGGTATCATCCATTTGGAATGACCCAAACATTTCTATTGTACAGAAGAGAAGGCCCAGTTCTGGGCTCTCAAGTACTTTAGTGGGAATGGCAATAAAATTCAAAAAGGAAAATTCGAAGCAGTTCTTTGCATGATATAGTGAAGTTACTCATTAACTTTCACCAATCACAGGTCCCAGACAATCTTGGTTTGTTTTGGCCAGGTGTACTTACGTACTTAGAATCTTATGGTGAACAAAACACTATTGAATGAAAACACCCTGAACTGACTCTTTGGGGTTGAAAAAGTTTCTCCCTCTATCAATTTCTATCATAAGTTTTTCATTTAAGTTTTTTATTTTACACAAGTGTGCTTAAACCTTAAACATGGTTACTATTTCCAAAATCTGAATTACCTCCCCTTCCCCCATTAAACTTTAAGACTGACTTTAAGATCATAGAATAAAAATTTCAGTAATTAAAAAGGGGAAGACAAGAAGAGAGTCATTCTCTTGTTCTTCTGAATTGTTCTGAAATTAGGGGCAGAGAAATCAGCTAATCTGTCTTGTGCATTTTGGGCTTAGTGACAAGCCCCTTTTTAATAATCTGGTGTAGGACTTACATTGAATACAATGTCCCCCTCTTTCTGCAAGCTGGCAGAGGGACAGACATAGTCCTGCTATGTCTCTGGGGAGACCCAGGTTGTGAAGAGGTACCTTCTAAGTGTCCCTCACTGGGCAGTAATGGAGACAGTCATCTCTAAGTGCTCCTTAGGGCATTTCAGCCAAGGAGGGAGGGGAATAGGTATATTTCTGTTAAGAGCAATTCAAAACCTCTGGCATCTTAAGGATGAAAACATTTCCAGGAGCCTAAGGTGTGTCAACATAGCATGTATCATCACATCCCAAACCAACCCCTTCTGTCTGGGTTGCTTGCTTTTACTATATATCTAAAGAACTCTGGAGGGGGTGGGGGTGGGGAAAAGGGGAGGTGTTACACAGGAAATCAGAGATGGATTTCAACAAAAAAAATCCAGAGTTGGAATGAATTGGAAAGAACTTCACCAGCCATCTGGTCTGACCTAAATCTAATGAACCCCTCCCCCTCTTCCCCCAATGTCAAGTAAGTGGTTTCTTTCAAAAGTAAACATCTGGCTTTCTCTTCTTTTTACCACTTTATCACTCAAGGGGCAAAACTAGATCTTGCTACAGGACACCTTCATGGATAGTTAATACCTCTAGGGATATCAAACCAGGCTTATTATGTTTTACTAAAACCCTGTATTCTTTCTATCAGTTCTTAATCTGTATCCACTAACTGAAGAGGCTGGTAAACTTGGGATGGGGGAAAAAATCCACTCTGTCCTCATGTCATCTTAACATAACTGTTTTTCCTTTGTAAGCCTATGTATTTTATGAATTTAAAAACACATCCCTTTAGAGAAGGGATCCACAGGCTTCAGATGCCAAAAAAGGTCCAGGACACAAAAAGGGTTAAGAAACCCTCTTTCATGCTTTCTCCATTTACTGGTATAGAGGCTTAAATCCTAACATTCACAAGTTAGTTCATCATAGCACATAATCAGCTCTTCCCTCTAGTTAACCTGGGTTTAAATGAGTCAGCTGACCTAAGTAATTTTCAAAGCAAGCTGTTAATTACTCGTTTTATAAATCAAATTGCAGCAATTAAAATCTTCCTTCTTAAACCAAGAGCCTCCAGGTACAAGGACAAATACAAGGAATACTTTCCTACTTGGGCTCTTGATACCACACAAGGATGTTTAAGATTGTGGCTAATATATGTGGGAGTGCATCATTTGGGGAAGGAAGAAATTTAGGCAAATTTAAAAAAAAAAAAAAAAAAAGATCATATACATCTTTGAAATTTTCTGCCAGAAAAGTTCAAAGAACAAAAAAGAAACAAACCACTTTGCATTTATCTTTACTAATACATAGCATCTGGGTTTAAGTGAAATAATCTCACTAGCCATTTATTAAGATGAAGAAAGATGTTATATTATTACTGGAAGGGACTAGAAGAGAGAGGACAAAACAAGTAGAAAAGAGTGGTGTGTGTATATATCCCTTTGAATTTTATACATAATTTGTATTTTCATTCTGAGCTTACTATAAATCAATTTTCCTTCAACACACAATAGTGACTACAGGACCACTTTTCAATGCAAATTAGACAATTTATTGGAAATTTCTGATTAGGTTTTATATTAAATAAAAAATTCTTTGAAACTAAACCTGAGACTTAAAACAGATGTATGAGAACCATCCTCTAGCATCCACAGATATGACTGAAAGAATTGTACAAAATTCCTTGCATGACTGTAAAAACCAAAAGGTGAGCAGCTAGGTGGCACAGCTAATAGAATTTTGGGCCTCAGACAATCACTAGTGGGGTGACCCTGTACAAGACGCTTGATACTGTTTATGCACCATGAAGGAAACGTCAAACCACTACAGTATCTTTGCCAAGAAAATCCCAAATGGGGTCACAGATATGACTGAAAAATAACTAATCTGTTCAACAAAAAAGCCTAAGAGAATACCGTCAATTTGACAATCTTAAAAAAAAAAAATAACCATATTAGAGATACCTATTACCAAAGTGTTTTGAGAAATGCAACCAAGGAGTATCATTAGATGGGTGGGATTATAACTATAACCCACCTTCCTAGGGCATCTAGATGAGTCAATGATTAGAGACGTGGGCCTGGAGTTGGGAAGACCTGAGTTCAAATCAGAGCTCAGATGCTTGTTAACTGTAAGATCCTGGGTAAATCATGTAACTGGTGTCTGCCTTAATCACTGGAAAAGCATCTTTGCCAAGAAAATCCCAGACAGTATAATCTGAGGGATCATAAAAAGTTGGACACAGCAACATAGTAACTTTGTGAAGCTTACTAAGTTGCTTCAAGTATCATGATAAATGTTTCAGGAGAATATTGCCCTCCTCAGGCTGAGCCTTCTCTTCTTACCCTCAACGGTCTCTAAATCATTCAGATTATAAAGTTTTTGGCACATACACAACTAAAATAAATTCTTAGTCTTTAAGATTTTTTTTTTTTTTAAATTTGGATCGATCACTCCAAACCTCTGAAATGAAGTTTCTCACAAAAGTGTATTTTGTATAGAAAACCACCCATGGGTTTTTATTTAAACCAAAGCTTAAAAGTAACCATCTAAACTTAAGTAAATATTGACTTAACTGTGACCACTTTAAAAGTTGAATGGAAGTCACAATCTCAAAAATGTACAGATCTCATTAAATACAGCAAATCTAAAGAAAAAGTTTTGTTCACTATAGCTTAAAAACATTCTACTACTCAAGAAAGGGAGAGTTTGTAAAAGTTCAGAACTGCCATTGACAGAATAACCCAATTTAAGAAAAGAGGGAACACCTCACAAATTCCACCTCAAAACCAGTCCCTTTTAATTTCTCAATCCTGCTAAAAGGACTCCTCATAGTCATGGCATTATACCAGGAGCTGCTGAGCAGCTCGTGGACCTGACAAAAGTAGGCAAAATCCATCCTCCTAGCTAATCACATCAGGACATTCTGCATGCCAGTTAAAGGTGGCAGTTTTCCACTTCACGTGAGAAACTTCTCTTGCTGTGACTCGCTGAAAATAATATGCAAAACTCCAAGGCGAGCTCAGTTTTGCCCATGCAGTATAGACTTTTTCACTCCCATTCTTCGAAAACCTCATTTTGGAACCCCGCTGCCAATACCAGCGAGAAGAAACCCAGCCAACAATTCCAAATATAACATGTGGAGGCAAATGCTGCAAAAATCCGTCTGACGGGAAGCAAGCATGCTGAGTGAGGTAAGGTAGATGCCTGCTCAATAGGATAGTTTCAGTTCCTAATTCTGTTTGGGGCTATGAGCTTAGTAAGAGAGGAAATCATAATGTTTTTCACCAAATTCATCAGTCATGTTCTACAATGTTCATTTTGCTATGAAAGGATCATATATACTCATTTTAATCAGAAAGATGGTTCAGTACACTCAGCTCAGGCTCAGTTAATCTAACTTTCAAACACAGCTTAGAAGCTAATCATTGTGTGACAGGCATCTTCAGAAAGCACAACTTAAGGCTGTGCAATTAGGATGTTCAGGGAACATTTTAAAAAGATCTTCCACCTCACCTAACACAGAGTTGGTATCCCTCCCCACCATTATGAATAATTGATGTACCAGTTAAACTTGGATAAATGATTCAACTGTCACTTAAACAAGCTCACACATTATTTCCTGAACTCTTATTGTTCAGTGACATTATAAGACTAACCTCTACTACTCTCTTTGCTCACAGAATCACAGAAAAAGATAAAAAAACAAACAAACAAAAAACAAACACCCAACACCAAACAGGTGTTCTAGGCTCACTGAGAGAGCCTATTCTTCCAGAATAAAACAGAATAGAGCAAAGTCTGGCCAAGAAAACAGTTGTCTTGCCTAGCTACTGGGTAAAAATCTCATGGTTCTGTGCAAAGTCACGATCCTAGAATCTAAAATGTGTCTAGATTTGTTTTGGAGACACTTTACCAGGTCCTTTTCACAGTTAAGCTGACCAGAAATCCCAGAGACTTAAAAAGATTTGCCTCGGAAAGCTTTGAATAAAGATCTTAGGCAAGGATTTGCAAAACTCCAGCTACATGGGGAGGCATTCAGGGAGGATGGAAGAAGCAGTCATTGTTATGTTTATCAAAGTAATCACTAATGGGAAATTGGAGAAAAAAGTTTGCCCAAATCAACATAGTTTTCAAACTACTTTTCTACAGATCAGTTGAACCAGAATCGCAAAAGGAGTCTTTATGTGTAATCATGAGGATGTCATTTTTTTTTTAAAAGGCAGGCATAAAAAAAAAAATCTCTAAGGACAACTGTCATAAATTAGTCAAAGGATTATTATCAGCCTAGCAGCACAATGAGTAGAGTTAGGTGGCAAAAGAATATGGTAATAATAAGCTCAGTCTATAGGAAGACTTATTAAGAATTTCCATTTGAAAATAAAGCTTCCAGCCTCCCCACCAATATCAAAAGACTTTGCTCTTCAAAATCAGGAAGAAACATAAATTATACTGCCTTACCACAATATGGTGTTTTATAATTTAAACATTAATTTAAGTTGTCAGTGGTACATTCAGTACCATCATTTTTAAGGAGATAGGGAAACACATGCTCTACCTTACTTAGCAGGAACCTGAAGTTGTCAATTACCCTGACCAATCTCACGGAAGGGAAAAAATGATTTTTATTCACTGAAACCAAGTCTGGACAAACCAGAATTTCACTGCACGGAGAGTATGGATGCGTTTAAAAATTCAGGGGTCAGATTTTATGCACTTTGTAATTCAATGCACACTTATACAATGCCCAAGATTTCCAAAGACAGTTTTATTAAACAACGGAAATTAAAGAGTGTGGACCTTATCCAATATTCAAGTTCTGCATACAAGCCATTACTTTCAGCTAACACCAATTAAATCCAAGAGTAAAACACATTAACCTACATTGCAAACGATATCCACAACCCTGCCTCAATATGACATCTACCAAATAATCACAATCTGAAAAAGGAGTAATTGAAATTAACTGTCAATTCAGATAAACTATCCAGACATAGAAATTCCATTGCACTAACACAGCCAAGAGACCGACTCCAAGAGTTTTTCTTCAGCTGTATCACGGGGTACAGGAAGTATGGATCCCCTCCTTTACAGTATTAGTCATCTCACCATAAAATGTTTAAAAGCTACCAGCAAAGATTCCTGCAGGTTAAAAACATTTCTACCCCAGTAGCACCACATGCTAGGGTGTACTTCCGGACAAAACGATCTTGGCAACATGGATGGACTTCTTCCTACACAACTTCTGACCACAACCTTAATTTCCTTACTATCAGTAATCAATCTAATAAGTGGTTCAAACCTCTACAATTAGCACAAATATAGAGAATGCAGTATTTAACTCCATCACAAATTGGGGGAAAATGTGAACGATGCTGCAGAAGAGGGCTTAGAAACAATTTCTGCAGACTGAACAGCTAGGTATAAGAGGCAACCCTCCAAAAAACGGGAGGTGGAAATGAGCCCACACCCTTGCACAGCTTTTGCTTGCTTTCCCCGCTGTCCGGCCAGTGCCCTGTCAACTGTTGATGCAGGAGAGGCCGAGGCCAACACGCAATCCTGGCTCAGAGGCTGCCGAAGCCTGGGGGGAGGGGAGGACCCATTTCTCGGGCGGAAGCTCAAGTTTAAACGCCTTTGGGCCAGGTGGCTGCGGGCAGAGCGGCGGCGGCCTGCGCCCTTCTCGGGGTGGGCGGACAGGAGAAGAGCCGGCACCGGTCCAGCCTCCCGGCCTCCTCTACGCTTCGCTTCCCTCCACCGGCGGGCCGGCGCACGTTTCCGCTCCGGCGGCCAAGGATTTCCCAGGCCCCGGCCGACCCAGAGACGCGCCCGGACGCCCCGGGGCAGCTCTAATAGCCGGCCGGGGCCGGGGCCTGGGTTGCCCAAGAGGCGCGGGGCGGGCGCGGGGCGGGTGTGCCCAGATCGGAAGAAGCTT